>JANHFT010006770.1:0-20027 GCA_032467955.1 Pseudoxenodon macrops | reverse complement strand
TATTTTTGAGGCAATACCCGGATGCGACGGGGGAGCGCACGCAACCAAAATGTGCACTTTTGTCGCGACCAGAACCTGTAAGAAAGGTAAGTATAACTTACCCCTGGCCAACATAGTGGAAGGGGGATGCATACCAATACCAAAGAAAGACCTCAACAGAAGTTACAGAAGATAATAATATTTAGGATAATCCATCATAGATTACATGTCTACATGGAGATGTAATGTACTGGAGATTCCAGATGTTCAAACTAGGTTTAGAAATATCACAAATCACTAGGCTGAAACTATAATCCTTTGGGTACATTATGCAAAGACTTAGCTCTCTTGAGAAGTTTACAGAGCTGGAAAGAGGGAAAGAAAGAATAAAATGGGATGACCAGCAGCAAAGTGGAGGGACTGAATTACAATCACTATGGATGCATCATCACTGAGGAGGCAAAGTGACCACTAAGAGTTAATGGGTCCCAATTTGATGGGATCCAAATCAATAAATAAAATCTCTTCTTCAAATCTTCACATTTCTGATTCAGATTATCTACTGATTTTTTTAAACTGCAAAGATACCGCCACTCTAAAACTTTGGGTATCATGGAATAATATACTACATTACTGGAGTGTGCTCTTTTTAAAAAAACTTCTCCCTGGATAAGAACTCTCACCAAGGATTAGTGGCAAGGGTTATGATTAGGGTTTTACTCATCACCAACACATTGTCTGAATGGGGCTCCTATTATCTGTACTTCCATCAATTTTACTTTCAATTATTTTGGGAACAATTAATCAGAGAAATGCTCTGGTCCTTTTACTTAGCCTTATAAGATTTTGTAGATTTCTTGCCTGGGGATACAGCTAAAATGTATACCATTCCTATAAGGTGAAGATAAATAAATTATTGGATTAATGGAGATAAATTGGATAAATAGAGATAAATGCATCATTGGATAACCATTTGTCTGAAGTGATGTAGGGTTTCCTATTTAGGAAACCCTACACCCCTTCTTTCTAGTTGGACTAGAAGACCTCCAAGGTTCCTTCTAACTCTGTTAGTCTCACAAATATCTGTCACCCAGACACCAACTCACTCATACAAAATATAATTATCTGTACAGGGCGTATATATACTGTATATCACATTTGTAAAATTCATTGGAGGATAAACCCCACTCTTTTTGGAGATCTCATAACTATAAAATTATTGTTTTACTACCAACCCTGAATGTATATGTAAGATTTGAAGCTGGTGAGGAGGACATCTCTTCTTGTAGCTGAAAAAAAAGTTTCTTAAAGCAAGAAGCAGAAATCTTTCGGCCTAGGAAACAAATAGCCACACAGATGTTGATTTTAAAAGATGGGAGAAAGAGACCCAGGATTTAAGAGACCTTGGAACTAACATATTTGTTAGATGAAGAACTGCTTTTATTTATATAGCTCTCTAATTCACTGCAAGGTCTGGTTATCTAACTATCTTAAATCTGTTTAGGAATGCAGAATGGAGATCAAGTCTGATCAGCGTACCCAGTACGTAGATTTGACAGGGTGCAAATGAATTCTGGCAGGTTCAATCCACTAGGAAGGGGCAACATTACTGCCAATTTCCTCCAATTATCTCAAGAAATAAAGATGTTATCAGCAGTATCAATTTTATTTATCTACTTATGTATTCATCACTCATGTTCCTAGCCATGCTAGTTGATGCACAAACACATTTGAGAGCATGAATATCTGCATTTGAAAGGCAGGTGTCTTTCATGCCAGTGCGGTATATCAAACAAAATTCCAGAAGTCCCTTTCTTGCACTATTATGCATTTGAAAGCATTTCTATAAAAGGTAATGAAACTACAGCTAATAGGGCAAGAATGGTGCATTCAACTGGCCAGAGCTAATGGTGCATGTTCATGTGAATCAGCCTTCTGATAAAACTCATTACAAATGCACATTAAAGAAATTGGCAATTACATAATGTTTTAGCCAGGAGTCTCCTCTCTAACATCACTGTTAGCATTGTTAGAATTCTGTTTAGTGAGTTCATTGCATTCAAGTATTGAAACGTAATTCAGCAGACTGGCTTGAAAATTAGCACTAAGTTAAATGCTCTCCTGGTTTAATTTTTACCTCAAGAGTATTGATTTCAAGGTGAAATGAACAGCCTCTCTCCCTAATGGTGATCCCATCATTTTTACAAATATTTGCTAACAAGTAACAGTGTTCTGAATTGTTTGCATCCACTTAATTTTGTTTATGCTGCCACAATCAAATGTTATTATTTTTATTTCAATTCTCCTGACGCCATTGCAGCCATACAGAGCTTCTGCACAGGCCTGAACCTTCCTCGCACACTATTTGATGTACTGTGAGTTTAAGTATCTTCTTAGATTCTGAGCCCATGTCATATGGATTTGAATCAGATTTCTTTCTTTCATCTCTGAGGGAAAGGTTGTAATGTTGAAAAAGATGGAAAGAAGAATGTAAAGAAAACAACCAGCAGCAAGTAGATACATTCAGTTACAATGACAATAGATGTAGCATTAGAAGACTTGAAAGATAAGGCTAGGGAAGATTGTTCTATAGAAAATCTATTTCAGTGGTTGCTCAGAATCAACATCGACTTAATGGAACATAAACAATCAGTCTTTATTCCTACATGGATGGATAGATGGATGGATAGCAAGAGAGAAACAGACATATATACATACACAGAGAAAGAGAAAACTCATCATTTGATAGATAGCAATAGCACTTAGACTTATATACCGCTTCACAGTGCTTTACAGCCCTCTATAAGCGGTTTACAGAGTCAGTATATTTCCCCCAACAATATGAGTCCTCATTTTACCAACCTCAGAAAGATAGAAGGCTGAGTCAACCTTGAGCCAGTAAGACCCGAACTGCTAAATTGCTGGCAGCCGGTGATCAGCAGAAGTAGCCTGCAGTACTGCATTCTGACCACTGCGTCACCATCCAACTCTAAGTCAAAAGAGTTTCAAAACCTTCCTTATCTTTTAAGAAAACTACATATTCCAGCAACTGTTCAGTTAACAAGACAAAATGATATTTTCTTAAAATAAAAATGATAATGGGTTCAGCAACAGAAATTATTTTTCACATGCAGTGCCTTATATATTTTCTAGTGAAAATATACATACAGCACTGCTGTATGATCAATTCATCAGTGTGATTAATCCCACAGGGCACTGTTTGTTTTGAATCGTAAATGTCAAGAGCATAAATATATCTCCAAAACTCTAATGATTGACATGTATCTCACATATGTTTGGAACGTTACATCAAAAATGCAAAGTAAGCCACAGTACAAGATTTCAGAGAAGGGAGAATGAAAGAAAGCTTGACTGCTGAAATTCACAAGCCTCATCTATTTCTGGGGCTGACCACTGAAGCATTGTAAGCAATATGATATTTACATCAGCAGTAAAGAATTATGTTTTTGTTAGTAAGGTGAAATATTCATATCTCAAAGTGGGGATATCTATTTTTTTTTAAAAACATTAATAATAAAAACTATACTGTATTTTCCAGAGGTGGGTTCCTACTGGTTCAGATTGGTGGGTTCCTACTGGTTCAGATTGGTTCTACTGAGTAGATAGTAAGCCGCTGGTGACATCGTGGAACCGGTTATGGTCCGTGGACGCCACCATCATTTTTTTGGGGGGGATATTTTTTTGATTTTTGGTTTTTTTTCTTCTTCTGCGCATGTGCAGAAGCCAGGTTTCTGGCACTGCATATACATCGGCATCTTGTTTTCAGCCTCATTTTTTGGGGAATTTTTTTCTACTGCGCATACACGCGCCCATGAGACACGCCCACGTGGCGCGGGAGACAGCAAACCGGCAGCGAGGTAAGTTATAACCCATCACTGGTATATTCCTATACCAGGGAAATCTGCATATGAGAAATATCTCTAGATATGTATGTAATTAATTATTTGGAGTAATTTCTCCCTTCTGGAAGTAACAGAGTGCAAGAAAATAGGAACAAGTCCTTTGACATCTGATTTCTTGTCCAACAACCCTTGTAGTCTCTGGTTTTTTCTTTTGTTTTATGATTCTTCAGTGTTTTGAAGTCTTTTTATTTCCATGATGGCCTGGAAGCTTTCTTGGATAAGGAAATTATTCTCAGAATGATGATACATTTGATCTTAGCTAAAATTAAAATAAACCAGAAGCAATGTTACAATTGTATAACAAACAAAAGTTTGTGTATTAAGATCTGTTGAAGCATGGAGAACACCAGAATCTACACAATGTCTATCAATATTCATTATAGCAAAGTAAATGCTTCTTTTTCCAAAAACAAGATGAAAATAAATGTAGTAGACTAAATGTTCCCCGGAGTTCTGGTTTTTTTTTAAAAGTTCTCTATAATCAATGCATGAGATAATATCTGAATTCTTAGACCTCTGGGCTAATTTATTTCCTAGTAATACTGTGATATTCAAAATTCTCTTAGAATCTTACTTTTCTTATCATTTTGAGAGGGAACTTTAGAGACCATTCAACACCCTGCTCAATGTAGATTCCACTAGAGCGTCCAGTCATTGGTAAAGGAAAGCTCATTATTTCATCTGACAGAATCTTCCTTCTGTTAAGAACTCATATATTCAGGAAGCTCCTTCCTATCTGCTTTATAAGCCTCCGTCTGCTTTCTTATAAACTGGTTCTGCTTCTGATCTCTAAGACAATATAGAATAAGTCCATTGAAAACCCTTCAGATATTTGCAGACTATTATATCTCCTCTCTCCTAAGTATAGCTAGATGTTTTAATCATTCCTCGTGGACTTTCAGACCCTTCACTAACTTGGTTACCTTTCTTTGAACTTCAGCTTGCCAGTGTCCTTTTACAGCTGAACTCTAAGTAACATCTAAACAGAACAGTATACAGTAGAAAATTACTTTCTGTAGAAAATTACTTTCTGTGATTTGTATTATATACCCCTATTAAGGCACCTCAGGATAATATTTGCTTTTTCAGCAGCTGCATCACACTGATGGTTAACTTCTGACCAACAGGGACATCTAGCTTGTGCAGTTAAGAATATTAAGTTGCTGTTAAGAAAAAATTAAACTGAGTGCCATACCGTGTACACTAGTCAAACAGGTGATATGGAAGAAGAGGAACTCAGACACAAAACAGGTTGTATAGAAAACAAACCCAGGATCAGTCAAAAAGGACTGAAATGCCTATATACCAATGCACAATGTATGAAAAATAAACAGAGTAGAAGTAGAAATCTAAGTATCTGGGGGCAGATATGATATTGTTGCCATTATGGAAATTTGGTGGGATAAAAGTCATGAATGCAATATATAGAGGGATTTAAATTGTTTAAAAGAAACAGATCTAATAATAGAGGATGTGGAAGTGTGCTGTATATGAGCAACAACTAGATGTCTACAGAAATACAGCAGAACAATGATGAAAACCATCTTTTGGGTCACTATAAAAGAAAAAAAGAATGATATTGCTATAGGTGGATACTACAGGCCATCCAACCAAACAGAGGAAATATATGAACTTTTTGCTAGTCAGTTAACTAAGATATGTTGGAAGCACATCACAATAATAATGGGGGACTTAACTACCCTAAAATCAACTGGAAGACAAACTCTGCACCTAGTGGAAGATCAAACCAATTCCTGACAAACCTAGGAGACAACTTTCTCTCCCAAAAAGTAGAGAAGGGAACTAGAGAGTCAGCCATACTAGACATAATTCTCACTAACAGAGATGAAATGATAGAAGGCGTTGAATTTGCAGGAACATTCGGTGGCAGTGACCATGTAATATTGGAAATCAACATTATGCAAACAAGCAAAACATAAAGTCAAACTAGAGTCTTGGACTTTAAGAGCTGATTTCAATAAACATAGAGACAGCTTAGGAAGGATTCCATGAATCAGAATCCTCAATGGGAAAACAACTCAAGGAACTTGGGAAACCTTAAAAAGTGAGATTATAAAAGCCCAGTCAACACAATTCCAATTAAGAAGAAAAATAAGAGTCTCAGAAGAAACCAGCATAGCTGCACAAAGAACTCTCTGATAAATTGGGGGGGAAAGGAAAAGAATAAAAAGTGTGAAAAGGGGCATATAAATAAGGGAAATATCAGTGAATAAACTGCAAAGATGAAATCAGGAACACTAAGGCTCAAAATGAATGAAGGCTTGCAACAAAAAATTTTTTTAAAAAAAATACCACCCTTCTTTCAACTTGTAAAAAACAAGAAAAAATCAAGGAAGCTTTTGGTCCATTAATGGAAGAAAATGGCAAGAAGGTGACAAGCAGCAAGGAGAAAGCAGAATTGCTTAACTTGTTTTTGTATCTATCTTTACGCAAAAGGAAAAAAACAGGCCAACCTATCAAAAACATAAAAAAAACCACCCTGAAAAATGCAGATTAGGAAAGCAAGACAAAATAAAAAAAGAAACTAGTAAAATAACACTTGTCCACCCTGGACAAGTTCCAATCACCAGGACCAGATGAATTATACCCCAAAGTTCTTAAGGAATTGGCAAACATGATCTCAGAACCACTGAACCATATTTTTCAAAGATCTTGGAGCACCGGGGAACTATCAGATGACTGGAAAAGGTCTGATGAACATGGGTTTGTCAAAAACAGATCATGTCAGACAAATCTTATTGCATTCTTTAATAATGTGACAAAATTAGTACACCAGAGAAATGCTGTGAATATAATTTACTTGGACTTCAGTAAGGCATTTGATAAAGTAGACCAGAATGTACTACTTGATAAGATAGAAAAGTGTGGGTTAGATGGCATCACCATCAGATGGATTCATAACTGACTGAGCAACCTCACTCAACGTGTAGTCCTTAATGGAACTCATCTACATGGAGGAAAATCTGCAGTAAGGTACCACTGTCTTAGGCCCAGTACTCTTCAATATCTTCATCAATGATTTAGATGAGGGAATAGTAGAGGAATTTATCAAATTTGTAGACAATACCAAGCTGTCAGGAATAGCAACACTCTAGAAGATTGGCGAGAAGAATCTTGACAGACTTGAACATTGGGTCCTATCTAACAAAATGGAATTCAATGATGAAAAAAGTAAGCTTCTCCATTTAGGCAAGAAAAACCAAATTCATTGGTACAGAAAGGTGATACCTGGCTCAATAGAGTATGTGAGAAGGATCTTGGAGTTCTAGTTGACAACCATTTAAATATGAGAAGCAGTGTGCTGCAGCTGCCAAAAAGCCAAGACAGTTCTAGGCTACATTAACAGAGGGATAGACTCAAGATCACATGAAATGTTAGTACTACTTTATAATGCCTTGGTAAGGCCACACTGCATCCAGTTTTGTTCATTACAATATAAAAAAAGATGTTGAGACTTTAGAAAGAGTGCAGAGAAGAACAATGAAGATGATTAGGGGACTGGAAACTAAAACATATGAAGAACAGTTGCAGGAAGTGGGTATGTCTAGTTTAATGAAGAGAAAGAATAGGGGTGACATGATGGCAGTATTCCAATATCTAAAGGGCTGCCACAAAGAAGAGGTGGTCAACCTATTTTCCAACCTATCTTCAGTGGAACAACTTACCTCCAGAAGTTGTGGGTGCTCAAATACTGGAGGTTTTTAAGAAGAGATTGGACAACCATTTGTCTGAAATGTTATGGGGTTTCTTGCTTGAGCAGGAGGTTGGACTAGAAAATTTCCAAGTTCCCCTCCAATGCTGTTATTCTGTTACTTTTATTGTTTTAAGAAGGACAAAAAAGAAAAAAGGAAAAGGGGATTTTTTTCAGGAACTATTGCTGATAGGCTGAAAAATTTCAAACTAATTTCTTTTATATCCTGATTTCTAAAACCTTGTGTATATAACAAGAAATATGGATTGTGCACTGTGAGTATTCCATGACTCTTCCACACAATCAGCAGAAGGATAACATTTCATCCTTAATTCTATGGACTTATCTACATTTTGCTTTCAGCATGGCTGAACCAAACATTTTTATGGACATGAGCTATATCTAATAAGTTGGGATATGAATGCAAAGAGGCAGTCATATTATCATTTTTTATAACTTGCACAGCATGTAGTATCACTATTTCAAGAAACATGGTTGTTTTAATTACTCTCCCTCTCAAATTCTGGAATGTTTCAATTGACCTCTGGATAATCTGGTTCTGTGACATAGTTGTTCATCATGGATCAGAGGTTAAAAAAGCACAATACAGCCCTGTTCCATCCTTTGATCAGCTCTTGTTCTCCTTATATCTCTATCTATTCTTCCTAACTGTCTCTTATTTAGTATGAAGAACTGTTCCATAAATATGCATAGTATGTAGGTTCTACCTTTTCCCTTTTATAAAAAATCCTTTATCAAATCTCTCCAATTTTTGATGGTGCTGATGGTGGTTGTTTGATATATCCATTTTCCCCATCATAACTAAGTTTTAGGTATAAATTACTTATTTTTCCTTTATCTCTCTCCCTGTATCCTTTCTTTTATTTTCTATCATCATACTAGTGTTGTAAACTCCTTGACAGCTGAGACCTTCATATTTTTTGTCTGTAAAAGTAGTCTTCACTTACTGACTGCTCATTCAGCAAGTATTTGCACTTACAGTGGAGTTGAAAAGGGAAATTTATGATTGGTTCTCAAAATTGCAGCCATTGTATTATCCCTGTGGTCATATGATTATGATTTGTGTGGTTGACAACTGGACAACAACATTGTTCAACAAAGTCAATGGGCAATGCTTAATGTCAATCCTTAACAACTACAGCAGTAGAAAGTTGGAACAGTCATGTGACATTTCATATTACAACTGTATCACTTAGCAACATTGTTGTCAGTACCAATTGTAGTTAGTAAGTGTGGACTACCTATATAATCTTGGCATGTGGCTTGACTAGTGGCTCAGTCTGTAAGAAAATAATAACTCATCCTTACTATAAGAAAGCACAAGCTAAATAAAGCATGTAAAGTTCCTTTAACTACCTACCATGATGTATTAGGGCTTACTCTTTGAGCCTCAAGCCCATTCAGACTTCAGTTTAACTTGTACCTCTAAAGAATGATGAAAAGGAAAACAATTCAGAAGATGATCAACAGCATAGCTGTGGGAGAACATATTATGGTTTTGGACCTCAGAATAAATTGAGAAAAATGTGTGTGATTCAATGAAGTATTCTTTCATAGGCTATGATTCTGCCAATTAATAAAGTATTACAATCTATGGTTTCTTCAAGCTCTCAATATAAAGAAATGATATAAATTATGCAGCAATGTTGTTTGAAGTTGAATCTAATCAGTTTAAATAAAATTTGCCTCCCACTAATATATTGCAGCTTTCCTGGCCATTCCTAGCATCCAGGATGAGCCAATGGGATAATAATGCAGATAATTGCTGAGCAGTTGGATAGCTACACATATATAATTGGTTTCTTCCCTTCAAGGTCTGGAATAAAATGAATATGACTAGAATATTCAACTAGGCTTTCAACATGGAAAATAGACTGCTTAATTAACTACATTTTGTGTCCTGAATGTTTTAAATAAGGACAGGGGAATTTTTTAAAAAAGTAAATATTTTCAGAATTCCTATATTTTATGCTGCTGCTGTCATTATGGAATAGCTAATAAAGATGTTCCATTAAAAGGGGATATAAGAAATGTCACTCATAAGCCTATCTCATCCACCATTCCATTCCCAAAATATTCAATCAGATGCCAATGGAAATCAAGAAAGCAATGGCATGGTATTTTTTTTGCTCATATTCCCAAAAATTAGTATTAGAGAGCTTGTGATCCTAAAGGTAGCATAAACCTATGCAGATTAAATCCAGTACAATCTGAATTATTCATTCATTCACTAAAACAAGCCCACATTATGAATAAAATCTATCTAATATGGTATAGAATGATGACAATAACAGTTCAAATGCTTAAAGTACATGAGCTAAATGAATAAATGTATGAATGATTAAATCAGTCTGCCTTGGACTGAAAATATTTAGAAATATCCAATTGGAATCAGATAGCTATTGTCAGAAATCCCAATTTCATTTGATTCAATTGTATTTTGTTTTCTAAACTGACTATTCACTCTGCTCTAGCATAGAATAATCAGAACAACTATTCAGTTTATTCTACATTCATTTGTCTAATCCCATTATAAAGCTATTATGATAACCATCAACACATTTGGCAGTTGCAAATTTCATTGTTCATGTGCTGGGTGAAAAATACATATTTGGATTGAAACTGAAACTTCCACCATTCAAGGGATCAGCTGGGAGATTCTAGTGATCATTTATGGAATTCCCTTCCCAGAAAAGCTCAACTTGCACCCACATTAGCATCATTTGGTGCCAGGTAAAAGCCTTCCTATGTTTTCGGATTCTGAATTATATGGATTATATTTTAATTCATATTGTTTTAGATTTTGAATGACCACTTTGCTGCTCCCTAATTTATATGGTGTTTTTATTTTGCATTTTGTTTGATGTTATTGTGCATTAAAAAAAACAAATTGCATCATTATTGTGTTTTATTGGGAATCTAGATTTTGGAGAAGCCACATTAAAAAAAATATTGATGGTTTTGAATTATGATGCAATTGAATGCTTTTCATATGGGAGAAGACCCTTGAGAATATCATGGATAGCCAAGAAAATGAACAAATGGACTGCTGAACAAATGCAAAATTTTCACTCCATGACCAAGCCCAAATTATTCTATTTTGTAAACATTGTGCAAAGATCTAACTGTCTGGAAAAGGTGCCAATGCTAGGATAGGTGGTAGAAAAGAGGACAACTAACAGTAAGATAGATGGAGTCATTTTCATTGGTGATGGGTACAGTGTCGAGAGACCTAAAAGAGCAGGTGAGGTTCAGATCATCATGAAGAAAATTTATCTATGTAATTACTAAGAATCAACATCAACTTGATAGCACACAATCAAAATTATTGTGGATCATCCAGAGATCTTCAACTAGAGGGCAATTTAAAGATCCCCACCCCATAAATACAAAATAAAATAAAATAAAAATACTTTACTAAAGATGATTTTGTAAGCAGAACCCTAGGTAGCTGAAATATTAGGATATATCTTAAATTTTACAGTATTATGATAATCAGAAAACATAATTAAAGATATCAGCAAGGAGAAATGACTTCTACATAAACATTTCCTATTTTGTATTGCGTGAAATTATGAAAATAGAGGAGAAAAGCATGTCAGTCTGTCACGGTTTTGGGAAATCTCTTTAATACAGTAGTGCTTACAGGTTTATGAGTCTTTCTGAATTTTCAATATTTCTACATAAATATGATCTGTCCTGAAACTAGATAAAAAGAACCCAATTAAACAAATGATTCAGAAACATATTCATTTCAAATGAATCAAATACGTTCATTTATATATGAAGGGGGGGAAAATCCAAAGCTACATATCAATATGTGACCCTTTGTTTTCAGTAACTGGTGGGACAGCAATAACTACAAAGTTGGCAAATTGTAGGCAGGGGGCAATGCTCTTTTTGGAGAGTTGTGGTTTTTGCCTTGCAACCCTGCCATTATTATTCAATATTCTTTTGATGGTGGTCTCATGAAAACTGACATTTTCCAATGCAAGAGAGTCTTTTAGCTCCTTAGACATCACCCTAGTGTCTCTTGAGACTTTCCAGAGAATTACATGTGTGACATTGGTTGGTTAACCAATCCTGGGGAGATAAGCAACAATATTAAATTGTTTCAATTTCAACACAATAGTCCAATCTTTTTTCAAGAGACTTTACTAACCCTCTCCAGCTTGGTGAGCATCAATAACTATTTTTAAGAGGTCCTTAGAAATCTCCCTTGTTCAAGTCATAACACACTTCCATATATCTACACTGTGAAGATCACACTTGAGCATGAATATTCACATTTGTGTTGTTCAAATAAGGCCGAATCTCACACATTTATACCTGATTAGCATCTATTGATTGCAACATCTGACTGCAATTTTCCCTTCAAATGAACTAATAATCCTAAAGGTTCACATATTTTTGCAACACACAAATGTGTAGCTTTCGATCATTTTCTTCATTGAATAAATGAACAATGTTTTTGACTCATTTTTTTAATTGGCTTCTCTTTAGCTCGTTTTACATCACATTGTAATGCAGAAATATAGAAAATTCAAAATGGATCACAAACTTTTAAACACTGCTTATTTCTTTTGATTTTCATAGAGGTATTTTTATGTTGACATGATGAATCTTATTCTATGTGTAGTAGGTTATTATTAAAACACTTGCTAAAACACTTTTTATATATGAAAACAGTAAACAGATATGTTGGTACTGTACTTTTATTATGATGGAATTTGTTTGAATTCAATTGCCAGTCATGAAGTTTTTGAGAGAGTTTTTAATGCTGAGCCCAGTGTGCTGAAGCAAGATTTCATATTTAACATGGTCTCATCAAAACAAATTACACTTGAATTAATCATGACTAGTTTCACTCCTATTAATTTTAATAGGAATACTCTAAGGCAGAGATGAGTACATCTGTCAGGATCATTCTCCTAGTTCAATTCAATTTTTATTTATTTATACATTTTATTCATTCCAGTGTAATACTTTTTAAAAATTAGCTTTATGGTAAAAAAAAAGTGCACAATTTTACAGCACACTGGGTTTATTTTTTCTAGCAAACCTCATTTTTGCAAATAATTTTCTATAATGAATTGATTTTATTTTATAAATACATGAGTTTTAAGGCAGTTTATACCTTTCAAAAATCCTATTGTATTTCTGCAAGCTGAATGCATAACTGGTGGAAATATAGATATACGCATAGTAAATAAAGAAGGACTCATTGTCAGTATGGAACCCCTATGCACTGTAGATTTTTTTTCTTTTTCTCATAATAATTTTTATTTAAGTTTTAAAATAGAAAGATAGAAGATTAATATAAAATAAGGACGGCATAAAAAGTACAAAGCATAAAAAGTGCAGAGAGGAAAAAGGAGAAAGGAAAAAATGTAGAATATATATATAAACGTCCTTTTTATGACACTGTAGTCCCTTAATTCATGGTAGAGTCTGAATGACTGGATGGAGCTGAGGGTTTACTGGCTGGATACCAATCCTGAGGTTTACATGGAATTCACAATATATATTTTTTAGCCCTAGAAGAGAAACATCTGCTGCTACCTAGGATTGAACTCTCAACCTTCCCAGTGGCAGGTGAGTATCTTCACCACTAGGCCACCATAAAGGGAAAAAGAAAACAGAAATAGAAAGAAACGACTTTCCCCTTTATCAAGGCAAATACAAACAATTTTCATAACTTAACACCTTCTCTAATATTTCAACCAATGATCTATTCATTCCATACCTCATCTTTTATCTATTAACAAATAATAAAAATTCAGCATTCATTCAGCAAAATCCATTCAGAGCTACCGGGAATATGAAACTGTTTTAATTGGTTAAAGCTTCTTTATGTGTTTGTGTGTGTCTGCGCTCACAATCACACACACACACACACACACATTAACACATAAACAAGCTTTAACCAATTAAATCAGTTTCATATTCCTGTCTTTAACAGTACCTTGTCATTTCCTCTAAAAGCATTTTCCATATTAGATTTATATACCGCTTTACAGTGCTTTACAGCCCTCTCTAAATGGTTTATAGAATCAGCATATTGCCCCCAACAATCTGGCTCCTCCTATCTTATAGCTATAAACAAATATTTGAAATCTCATCATCTCATCTCTCAATCCAACACTGGAAACCACTGGTTTGAATAGGCTTCTCAGTTATGTTGGAATATGGCATCAATCAATATTAATAATGGACGGATTGTCGAAATTTTGTATGTTATTCCCAGGACAGCAATATCTCTGCATGTATTTTGTTGTTATTTGGAAGGAAGTGTACATTCATCTGTCCCGTATTCGATTAAATAGTGAGTTTTGCCTTTGTCCATCTCTTGATCCTAGCAAGACTGCTGTAGCAAAATATCAGCCAAGCAAATAAACATTATTTGTATAAAGCAGTAGCCTCCCTCCCTCCCTGAAAAGAATCTTACTACTAAGGCTAAACATGTTGAAGGTAACATGATCATGTTTAATTATAATAGCAAGAAGGTTGCTTCAGTTATATGCGGGGATGTAAAACCATAAGAGGTTTCAAAATAAGTTCCCAGCTGAAAGGCTGTGAAGGTGCCCATTGTGAGTTGCCTAGTATGGAAATCAAAGCAATGACAGATGATGCCAAGAAAACAAAGCAACTCTGTGTCAACTGGCTTTCATCTTTATAAATAAGGTCTGCTATAATATTGCTAACAAGAATGTTGACAAGATACAGGTGAACAGACCCAAATGAGTGTTAAAAGGAGCATGTGATGAAACATCTGGGCAATGTTTAATGAATTCTGAAAAAGCTGAAGACATTTGTTATGTCCTAGGAGACTAAGAAATGAGAGTCCTAATACTTGAGATGCCAAAGCAGATGGTAGAATTTAATATCTTAAGTTGCATGTATAAAGCAAAAGCATTTGCTAATTAACAAATTTACAAAGATATCCTAAATCCTATGCTTAGATGGACTACTGAGTCTTCTAGCACAGCAGAAGATGTTCTATTGCAGTAACTCCTCTGAGTATGAAGCAACTGTCTTTCTCAACTTTTCTGCTTAAAGCTTTTCAACTGGGAATGGCAGACTAAATAAAAAAATCTGCATCAAACATCTGTTCTCCATGACTTTTTTAAAAATTATCTTGAATAATTACTTGGATTATGAAATGCATCACAAAAATTACAAAAAATCATGAGATATCAAATCAAGTTACATAGCAATTCTTAATGAGATATACCGTGCTGTTTGAAGCTTCACTTCCTAGCTAGTGAAAATATTAGAGAACATAGGAAAGGCATAAAAATAAAGAACAAATATTTAGGGACTGGCATTTAGAAGAGCAACAGCCGAGTACCACAAATTAACCAGAGTTGGGAAGTTGAAAAGGCAGAATCCATATTATTGCCAAAAAATCATATCTATAACATTGCAAAGAAAACTATATAGAAGTATCCAACAACAATGCAAGCTACCTATAAAAAAATGTATTTAGGATGCAGTAGAAGACTTTAGTGGAATAATTTCATAACTATGAAAGCATTGCTTACTTTCAATGGGAAGCATTATAGTAGATGCAGTCACTGGTTGTTTCTTAGAAAAACAACTTTACTGTTTTTTTCCCTTTCCCCTCCCTTTTTTTTTTAGCAACATCATGAATCACATGAACTCACTGCCACAAACAACTCTTCACCTGTCCAAAGATCCAAGCAGTGATCTGGACTCATGAACTAAAGAGAGTGTCATCATTCATAAGAATATAGAAAGAAAATTATGGCTTCATATCACCTTGAATAAGGGTTCTGATTGACAGTTACAAGTTATTAGACTGGAAGTGAGTTATCTACATTTAGAGGAACCAAAATAATACTAGGACTTGCTGCTCATCAACCTGAAACTAAGACCTGCAAAATCCTTTTTGGGGACTGAAGGTTTTTTTGGGTGTTGGTTTAAATTGTGTTGGGGAATTTAGACGAAATGTGTTTAACTTTTTGGTTAATAAATTTTTTACGTATGGTAGTTTTATATAAATTCAGTGAATTTCAGCCCAGTTTAGACCCTTGGAATCTACATTAGGCAACTGCTGGCAACCAACTGCTACTTGATGTAGTGTAGAATATTGAATTTTCTTTCTACTGAGTGAGCTAATGATCCATTCAGCTGATTATTTTCTATACTGACCAGCAGTGACTGTCCAATTCTGTTTAGTCTCTGTTCAGAGATTTCACAGTTTGAGGCTACACGCAAAACATATATTGGAACTGTGCAAAGCATTCCACAGTATTTTTTTTAAAGCATTGAAAAGTTTGAAAAGTCCTCTGAAAGTTTCATGCAGCTGTTCTGAATCTTTCTCTGCTTTTTTAAATTTGATCAGTTTGTTTGTAATAAATCGATAAATCAAGTTTTAACTTTGCTAGATACATGTAACAAAGCTTCAACACAACCTTGTGTATAACTTCTCAAAAGTTAATCTAATCAAGTTGAAAAAGACTGCCCAGATAATGTGCAGAAAACTGCACCATATATATCCGAACAAAGGTAGTAAAACTAAAATTGGCCTTATCAGTTGATTCTGTGAGAACAGCTTTTCTGGATCAGGTAACCATGTAGCCAACATTCATCTCTCAGCAGTATCTAGAAAGCCCACAAGTAGAATACTCTCTCAGAGTATTCTTTTCCAATTGTTGGTCCCCAGCACTCAGTCACAGTATGTAGAGTTCCCCCATTGATCATCCAATTATCAAGGCTAGTAGGCATTAACAGAACTGACACCCAGGAATTGGTCTAATCTCCTGTTGAAAATGTCTAAATTAGTATCCAACACCATCTGAATGCATCACTTCCAATACTTGAAGGGCTGCCACAAGGAAGTGGGGGCCAACTTATTTACCAAAGCATCTGCAGGAAGGACAAGAAACAATGGATGGAAACTAATCAAGGAGTGAAAAAAATTAACCAGGGGAATGCCTTGCCTTCAGAAGTTGTAGGTGCCCTGTCACTGGAGGATTTTTAAGAAGAGACTGGACAGCCATTTGTCAGAAATAGTACAGGTCACCTGTGAGAGCAGGGGGTTGGACTAGGTGATTTCCTATATACTTTCCAACTCCATTACTGTTACTGTTGCATCTTATACTGCAGTTCCACAAGTTGATTACATGGTGCATGTATAAATGCTTCCATTCATCAGTTTTAAAATCTTCTACTATTGAGTTTCATTGGTTTTAGTGTTAGAATAAGTACAGGTGGAGAAAAACTCTTTCTTTATTCTGCATAATTTTATGACCCTCAGCCATCTTTCCTCCTATGCGTCTTTTCTCTAATTCTTCATAAAATTGGACAAGATCAAGAAATCTAGAATTATACAGACTTCAGTAAGTCAGAGAGTTTAATGCTCACATTAGCAGTAAATACAGAATCTTGGAAGCTGCAGGAGAAATTTCCCACCTCCATTTATTAGTCAGTGCATTAAGGTGTAATCTCTTAGAACACCTTAAATCATTTCTTCCTTTGTTTCTTGTCACTTGGACTAAATTGCCACTTACGTGATAAGCTACCAATGAACTCCCCTCCTAGCTCTTGAATGTTTATGTCTAACATTCCTCTCATCATTCTCCTAGTCACCCCACAATCATTCACACCAAGATAAATAGCTCTAACTGTTGCAATTGTTAAAGCCCTCTGATAATTTTAGTTACTCTTTTCTGCACCTTCTCTGGTTTCATAACATTCCTCTTGAGTTGCAATGCCAGAACTGTATATATTATAGTAGTCTAGATACAGTTACATCATAGATTTATGTAGCTGTGTCATAGCAGTAGATGATACATGCATCTTTTCTCTAATGACTACTAATTATGTTCTAATGAAAATAGGCCCTTGGGGATAAATCTTATTGAACTAAAAATAAAATAAATAAATAAATAAAATAACTTTCTTAGTGAGCCTACATAGGATTGTGTCACAAGGCTCTCACTTTATGCCCTCTGCTACAGGAGATCTAGAGTACAGAAAAAACTTACTTCTACAGTAGTACTATAAGTACAAGTGACAAAAAAAATAACATACCGTACTTTTTTAAAAATGCCATGTCATTGCATTCAACAATTAAGCAAAATACTTAATTGCACTTTCCTTTATAACACCAGGACCAACAATTGGAAAAGCTAGGTCTTAACATCTACATAATTTCTTGGGGGAAACAATCTATGATGTAGGCCAGTATTTCTTAATTGGGGGCCATTTGAGGGAGCAGGATATTTCAAGGAGGCTACAACTGAAAAACATTTAGGGAGCATGGAAAAAGCCAAAGGGGACACAGAAGAACAAAGTATATTGTACCGCAAGTACTATTTTGTTTGATGCCACAAAATGTAGAATGACCATATTCAGCAAGGGGATCTGGATGGAGGAGGGTGGACTCAGGAAAAAACAAACAAGATTGGAAAGGGGACCATGGGTGAGGAAAAACTAAAAATGTCCAGGCTATTTTAAAAAATCATACAAACATATTTATAAAATAAAAACAGGCACATGTTTTATGTTTAAAGTCGCTTCCAGAGATTTTGGAATATAGTTCTCAAAATCAATTACAATGTCATCAACCACATTGGCTGGGGGTTCACCAGATTGCCTTCCTCTTGAATTGTGCTGGGAGTATTGTTTTACTGCTTTGAGAGGCCACTGGCAAACCAGGGCAAACAATAGATGGGAATAATAATTGCTTTCAGGAGCAAAGCAGGAAGAAAGCAATTTGATTCTCACCATAGATATATTGGAATCTCCTGGGACTAAATTTTTACTTTAAAAAAAAAAAAGCTGAAATTCAAGATCCAATGTAATTTTATCCACCAAATGTGATATAATTTCGTAGCTCTCATGGATTTCGTGAAGTTCCCATAACATTTCCTCACTGCTCTCTTAGCAAATTGCCTAGGTAAAAATCCACTTGGGAAGCTTTTTCTAAAATAATGTTTATGCCATCAGAAAACAAAGTCACAGACAAAAGTACAGGAAACATTTTTTTTCTGGTAAAACCTGTTATGAAATTCAGTGAAAAATATGCCTCCTTATTAGTATCATAGTTACTTTTAAGATACCTATATTATCCCCATGATAAGTTATAAAATAGGGAATGCTTTAGTGAAATAATATGATCTCCTTGAGTTGGAATCCCCTTCCATTATTTCCTTATTTAAAAAATAATAAGTAACTACTCACAATATCTGTGTGTGATTGCATTTATTCTTAATATTCTGAAGAAGAACCTACAGGGTGACTTGGTTTATCTTTATATAGTCTAACAGTTGGTTTTAGAGTCTGGCTGAGAAAAACATTCATTGGAAAAATAATTTTGCATTCTGAGCATCTGGTGTTTATGGTCTTGCATCCAATGGATAGCAAGATAGCAAAATGCTTAGCAGGCTATTTAAATATATATATATATTGATTTCTTAAAAGGCAGACATTTGCAAGGAGGTGATTGAAAAGTTGTCACTACTGCTGTATTGCTATATCTAGAAATAGAGGCATCCTTGAGAAGGGAGAAGGTGTTAAAAAAGACAAAATGGTGGTAACAACTTGAAACTTTCCTCTGCCTGTTCAAAAGGGGTGTTTCCACTAGGTGATCATAGCAGCCAGGTAGAATTATTAACTTGCAAAAGTAACTCAGAAACGGGCAGTTTGTTTTTGATTTTTTTCAAACCAAGTATATTCCTCTAGTTGGTATTCAAATTCTGCATAATACAATCTGGTCATTCTGGTCTTCCTGGTGTAGAGATCATTAGTATTTTTATTTTTCTCCAGATTGGTAATTATATAGACAGTGCTGCAATGTGATGATCAAATAAATCAGGTCAAATCTAAAAGCATTTAGAAAACAAGTTTAAAACCAGAGGGAAGAGTTCTGCATGCAAATATTTCTACCATATGCCATAAATGGTGAAATTAAATTCATATGTCCAAAGGATTTTTAATTTTAGGATTCCCCCTCCCCCTCAGAACTGCATTTGAGGCTATCATAATCCACAAAATTCTGATTTCTACGTGAATTCCTGGGTCATTTTTTCTAATATTGCTGTAACATCTATGCCCTGGTATCCCTTTCTCTAAAGTAGCTAACACATTTAGTACAGTCCCATTGGACTATAACACTCACTATTATTATTATATACACAAAAATATGAAATCACAACTGCCAGTCCTTTTGCTGGTATTACCATTCATACACATCAAGTCCTTAAAAGAACATAGGATATCATGATGTATCGACATAGTACATGTGTATCGATTCAAGCAATGGGGCTTTTTGTAATTGACCGATGTCAGAATTGCAAAAGCACACAACATTCCATATTTTATTTATATTTTTAGATAAAAGAAGCTAAATTTAAAACTTTCTA
>JANHFT010006769.1:50933-63765 GCA_032467955.1 Pseudoxenodon macrops | reverse complement strand
CAACAATGGCCACAGGATTGGAAAAGGTCAGTTTACATTCCAATTCCAAAGAAGGGCAATGCCAAAGAATGTTCAAAGTACCGCATCATTGCACTCATTTCACCTGCTAGTAACGTTATGCTCAAAATCCAACCAGCTAGGCTCCAGCAGTATGTGGACACGAGTTCGCAACTAACAAATTTATTTCTCACCTTGTACAATCAATTCTGCAACAGACTCCCCACCATTAGTTTTGACTTTGTAATGCCCATTATCTTCCTTGGTGGACTCATTGATGATGAGATAGTGCTTTTTACCATCCTTTTTGAACCGATATTTGAATGCCTCTTCTCGAGTAAGCTCTACATCATCTTTTTCCCTGTGGATATCAAAGAATCATTGGGCTTATTATTATTTTTCACGTACGGCACTGTTACATTAGCCAGTAGACCACAATGCTATTGCAGAGTAGTCGTTTGGCTGCCAATTTACCAGCTCTGTTGTAGGACATGCTCACACACTTCCTAAGGCAAGCCACAAGGGGACGAGCTGGTTTCCCACCAGAAAGAATGACGAGTGGCTCTTTCTGAAGATGTCACCTAAGGCCCTTTTCCTTCTCTAGAGCCTTATGACCTCAGCTCAGTTTTCCAGCCATATAAGACAGATGTTGACTACCCAAAGGTTTTTATCCCTGGTATTCTGAAACATGATTCCTCTGTTTTTAAAAACCTTGTTTGAGCTCAAAAAGCTACCGGTAAGTAGTTGGGATTGGTTGGGTATCTGATGGGAGACCACTGAGTAATACCAGAGCAGTTTATTCTTGACTAGGAAGCCAGAATAAAATTCTAGAAGAAGGCAATATGAAGCTGCTTTTGTGTTGCTGCCAAGAAGACCAAATAAGCATGTCTCTGAAATCACCAAAAGTTGAGCTCCATTAGAGGAAATCTTAATCTTTTAAAATAAAGCTCTTTGGCCAGTTTAGAGTATAACTCCCCTTTAACAGTGAAGGCTTTCCCTCCATCCCCTTTACTTTACCATTTCACAGCAGCCCCATCTTCAGACACTTCAGCTTCAAACTCCACTCTTTCCCCAACTGTGACCACTTGGTCTTCCAGAGAATGAGTAATCAGGATGGGAGGCTCTAGAAATGAAATGAGAACTTTATTTCAGAATGGAGAATATGACAGGCCTAAAAACTATGATTGATTCATGGTGATTCTTCCAAGCTGAGTTCTTTATTGTTTCTACACCTATAGACAGAATCTTGCCAGACTGAGCACTCTACTATCTGCATTTTCCATATATTCCCAGAACTATTAGGGAGGGGCTGCTTTGACATCTTTCTCTCACACAAAATATTTGGATTGAGTGGTTTCTTATTCTTCTGGAATGCATCCATTCCCTGTGATCCACAGGGATCCACTCCTTACTACATTCTATTACAAAAGCTAAAGATAATTTAAATAATTTAAAACTTTAGCATTTGTTTCTCATTCTTCTAAATTACATTCACGTGGAATAAGATTTATTTTCTTCTTCAAGACCAAGGACAGCATATTCCTGTGCCATTCAAGAACATGAAGCTTTTCTGAGAAGGTCACAAAAACCTCAGACAAAAGAGAAGAACAAAAAAAAGAATTAAAATGGGTCCCATAATTTTTCTCTTATTTGCTTCCAAAAGAACTTGTCAATATTTTTGCACAAGCTGTCTCTTTTCCTTCACAAGAGTGATTTTTTTTTGTCTTGGTTTTACTTACACAGTGCCATACAACGTTATTAGTGGAATTGAGGATGACAGTAACATCTGACATTCTTGGATGCTGTCATTACCCTGTGGTCTCTTTTTAACTTTTTCCTAGTATACTCAATAGTATCAAACAGTTGTTTTAATTCTCCGCAAAATTCATAAAATAACTAGAAGGCAATACAATAATTAAAAATGGCAGCCAAATTCAGCATTGCTCAAAATAATGTGAAGAAATGTAGACCTGGCTTTAGGAAGAGGAAAGGAACGAGCAAATTGTTAAGGGAGAAGTTTTGGAAAGCATTACTGTCCAAATGAAACTCAACTCAACACTGCTTCAATTTTGTTTGGTATAATATGAAACAGAGAGAAATTCTGACACGCTTTCAAGATACTGCTAACCTACCCGGCAACTTAAAAAGCATTTCTTGAATCTCTGCTTTTTTTGTTTCATGATCTCCCTTACCTTGAAAGGCTGACATCTATCTTGAAAGTTTTTGTCAAGGTTTCTCCTACTACATTTTTACACTAAACAAAATCAAGGTAAGATTATTTTGAATTTCTCATCTTTTCTGAAATTCTTCCTTTAACAATTCAGTTATTCCTTTCCCGTTTCCAAGGTCAAGACCACATTCTTTCATACTACAGAGCTCACCAGCAATTACTTCAGATGTGGCCCATTCAAACAGTCTTCAGCTGCAACTCAAGTCACCTTCAATTAAAGCTAACCTCTATATGGGTTTTGTATGTTGGAAAGGTTGAGCTGGGTCACATTCCTGTGAAACAAGTAAAAACCCATCTTATACTATCTTATTCCCACTTCTCTGTTTTCAAACTAAATATGATCACTTTTGTAAAAGGTATATGCCACCTTTTTTTACTCTTCTTTACTTCTCTTCCTTTCCTCCAGCCCTATAATTATCATGTTTGTTTCAGAAAGAACTGAAAGCTGCTTCTTTGGCTGAGAAGATGAAAGGACATAACTGAAAAAATGTAAGAAGGATTTAGAATTGATTGTTTGAATCATATCTTTGTTTAATTTTTAGTTGTAAACGAAAATCATCTGCCCACAATAGTCAACACTAACACATCTACATATCAACTGTATGTTTATAGAATTACCATGGTTCTTTATCCTCCTTTAAATGGAAGCTCTAACCTTGAATGTAAATCATTATCTTTTTAACATATTTCAGAGGTGGGTTCCTACCAGTTCGGACCAGTTCTATAGAGTAGGTAGTAAGCTGCTGGTGATGTCACGGAACCGGTTCTGGTCCATGGATGCCGCCATCTTTTTTTGGGAAAAATTTTTTGGGAAACAAAAGGGTTTTTCTGGAATTCCTTCCAGTTTTCTTTCTTCTGTGCATGCACAGAAGTCGGGTTTCTGGCACTGCACATGCATCACCATCTTGTTTTTGGTCCTTTTTTGTAATTTTTTGTAATTTTTTTGTACTGTGCATGTGTGCGCCCACGAGGCACCCCCACATTGCATGGGAGGAAGCGAACTGGCAGCGAGGTAAGTTAGAACCCACCCTTGATGTATTCTAAAAGAAGATATCTAAAATTGTCTCATATTTTAATTCTAATTCAATTCTAATATTTTCTAACCCAAGTAAAAAAGGAATGGGATATGGAATCTGCACAACTAATTTTAGTTTTAATATACAGTAATTGTGACACTGATTTGTGCTATTTAAAAAAAAATCTCACATGTTACCTTTGCATTTTATCTTTTGGTCAAAGTACACAGAGTAACATTCTGCAATCGGCTAAGTGTCAAATGAGCATGTAGAAGACTTTCAGGTTCATAGTAACCTATTAGATAGCTTCTGCAGGGAATTTAAATATTTGACAATCTCATGGGGTAATTAATATTCATTAGAGAAGCAGAAATATTTATAATGTCTTCTAGTAGGTAAAAGTATGGTAAATATAGACATGCATAAATTTTCTCAAGTCCAGGAAATAATGAAGAAAAAGGAGAAGAAGCCTTACACACACACACACACACACACACACACACACACACACACACACACACACACACATTGGGTTGGCAAAATTGCAGCAGCACAAAATGTAGGATTTCAGGTTGTAGCTTGAAATGTTTGAATTATAACCAAGGTCTCAGTCTGTATATCTCATAGCCCAACCCAACAACAATAATAAATCATTCACCTCTTACAAACAGTTCTGTGAAAGTCTTCTCTTCCCCAATCACGCACTGATATGCTGCGTCATCAGCCAATGAGCAGTGGTTTATGGTCAAGATCCTTTTATTTCCCAGAGATTCAAAAATATATCTAGAGAAATGCAAATAAAGATGATGGAACTTGCAGAGATGGCTAAACTGACTTCCTTGATGATAGAAAAGACAATATTTATATTTATTGCTGACTTGCACCTCTTCTAAAATCTTTGTGTGCAATAGAACAAAAAAAATAAAGTTATGATTTACAGTTTTGATGGTTAGAAAAAATAGGGCTTTTTGCAATCATAAGAGTAAGAGATAATTTTGTATTTGTACCACAGGTGGGTTCCTACTGGTTTTATCCGGTTCTATAGAGTAGGTAGTAACTCTGCGGTGATGCAATGGGGCTGGTTCTGTCGGTGGCTCCATGGGTGCCGCCATCTTGTATTTTGCTTCTGCGCATGCGCAGAACCTAGTTTTTGACTGCCGTGTGTGTGCTCTCTCATGCGCTTTGTGTGCGCACTCGAGGCATAACCCTGAATTAACCGGCAGTAAGGAGATTCAGAACCCACCTCTGATTTGTACTTATTGCTGTAAAGAAAATTGGAAGCTACATTCTATTTCTTTTTATTCTTACTTTTTTCTATGGCTGTTGTTAGTTTTTATCTTTTAAAATCCAATAATAAAAATTATGTTAAAAATGGAAATGGATTTTTTTAAACCCTAACACAGAATAGATATAACCTAGATTCCTGGGTATTTTTGATCAGCTATGTTCACATACACATATACAGTCTGAAGAGAAAAAAGATAAAAGATAATGGCAAAGGTTGTAGTAAAAAAGAACAAGGAACAGTTACATTTTTAAAAGGGGAAAATTGCAGTGATATTGATGGAAAAAAATGGAAGTAGGTGAAAAATCATTAAATAAGAAGGCTTCCCCAGAGTGGAATGGTTAATTAATAATAATAAAATTAATAAAAGTGTTGAAATAATTTGGGATGAAATTGTAGGAGTGTTTTAGAGATTTGTATTGGAATGGTAGTGATGGATCAAAGTTATCTTGAGTAAGTTGGGCAGCCTATACATTTTATAAACATAGAAATAATAAACAAACAAACAGAACTCTATAATGCTATAAATGTTAATGTTCAAGAACAAAATGATGAAAAGAAAGTAATACTTGCTGTGAGAACCTTGAAAAATTATAATAAAAAAAATAAAACTTATAAAACCACAAGCATATAATTTTTAATAAAATTATAAAGCCACAAGCATGGATGGTAAAATTTTGGAAATATGGTAAATTAAAATATGGATATGGTTTACATATAGAGTAATAGTATGATTTGTTTACCATGTTTAAAGATTTATCTGTCCCTGATAATTGGAAAAAAATTGTTGTTTCCTAACAGAAAGTGAAAGGCGGTGTTGTAACTTCACACATAGTCAAAAACAAACAAGATCTGTATGAATGTGGGAAATAAAACGTAATGCAATTTAAAGAAAGCATACATAAAACAATAGCTTGAATGATGGAATATTTTGTGCGAACATGGACTTGATGGTTGATTGCTGAATGCAGTAAGAATGGCACATATAGGGAAATAAAACTAAAGCGTACATGACAATAAAAGCACTCCTTGGCAGATGGCTTAGCTCTAAGCACCAGGATGAGGATTTGTGATAAACCACTAAATGAATAAAAATGTAAGACATGCTTATGATGAAATTAGAAGTATGTTACTATGGATATGAAGCTATGCATAGTTATGTATACAGAATGAAGGTGCTGCAATGTTGCTGGCTCGCAATCCAAATGATTTGCGAGGAATGTTAGATTGCGTAATGTGGTGAGGAACATGGAGGTGAAAATTAATGTACAATGAGCAATAAACTTGTGTTTGACTGCAGAAACTGGATGAACAAATATGGTACTTAGTGATGAAAAATTGAAGCAAAGAGATGGATTTAGGTTCCCTGGTAAAATGTTTATCAAAGAAGGGAAGACGGATGGAGAAATTTTAAGAGAATATTGTGAATACTATAGAAAAGTGGTAGGTAACATATATTTGATGGCAAGGAACAGATATTTATCAAAAGAAGGGGAAACTTGTTTATATGGAAATCATCGCCTGCATTCTGAGAAACATCATAGAAGTAAACTGACTGCAGGGGAAATATACGTAAGATATATACAGCAAAACAAGCAGTGCTAGGTTGAAGAATCAATAGCGTCAAATGAATGTGGATTTAATGCAAGAATGATCAATATTAAAGAAATAAATTTCAGTGGATTGACAGACTGAATCAAGAAAAGGCATAAAACAAATGCACGAAGTGAATGGATTGAGAGAAAGGGGAAGAGTGATGAAATTGATGGCATCCTCAAAAAAAAAAAGAGGGGAGAGAAGGTAAATGTATGACATGGGACACAGGCACTGTGATAACAAAGACTGTTTTCAAGGGCAAATGTATAGATTGGTAAAGATGAGTGATTTGGGGTATACTACATTTAGCTGTATTTACTTCTCTTTCTATTATTTCGTGCCTTAATTACAGAGGTGGGTTCCTACTGGTTTGGACTGATTCTATAGAGCAGGTAGTAAGCCGCTGGTGACATCACAGAACTGGTTCTGGTCTGTGGACGCCATCATCTTTTTTTTGGAATATTTTTTTTGGGGAAAAAATATTTTTTTAAAAATTTTCTGGGTTTTTTTCTTCTGCGCATGCGCAGAAGCTGAGTTTCCAGCACTGTGCATGCGTCTCCATCTTATTTCAGCCTTTTTTTGTGTTCTTTTCTGGAATTGTTTTGTACTGCGCATGTGCGCACCCTCGAGGCACACCCATGCGGTGCAGGAGGAAGCGAACTGGCGGCGAGGTTAGTTAGAACCCACACCTGCTTAATCCCCTTGCTGTATGGATATGCTTTCTTTCATGGGACTCAGTATGAAATAACTCAGCAGATTTTCTTATAGATCCTTACTTGTTTCAGGGAGCTGCTTCTCTTTCTTTAGGTTTCTCTCTTTAATAAATATAATCTAACAAGACTAACAATACTTCAGCAGGAGGGTCCTGTGCCCTCCTGCTGAAAACGATAGGTTTATTACATCATATCTTTTCCCATTTCTGTACTTTGCATAATGCTGCTCACCCAAAAAGAATTGCATAACGGGTATGCATTATACACATCCTCATCCTGATCTAGATAATAAAATAATGTGAAAAAGACTACTAAGGAACTCATCTATTCCTTGGGATATGCATGAAAACAGTTAAACATATAGCAGCTATTCATGTTACAAAAAAAAACTCCACTAAGATCTTCATAAATTGCTTAATAAGGCAGAGGTAATTACCATGGTTTTATGTTAGATCGCTTACTTATGGCCAAGTGATCATGCAGTATGTTATCATTAGTGTAAAGATATTCACTTAGGACTAGCCAAAACTGTATTAGAAAACCTCAAAACTAGATTGACTCATTTGTAATTTCAGCCATTCTATCTGAAAACTGGGGTGGGTGGGATATCAGCAAAAATATATCCTTTGCTATATTGTAAATGAAGGAAAGTAGAAAAAACCAAGAATTGCAATATGAGGACTTACTTGCTAAGAACAAATGATGGATGGTGTTCATTCAAGGCAGAGATGAGTAGAGGAAAGAGAAAAACCAGGCATGAAAAACTATATGAATTAGCAGTCTTACAATATAGTAAGCATTAATCCCACCTCATTCTCTCAACTGCTTATAGCTTTTGTTGATATTGGAGGCTTCTGGAGTGAGTGGGTAGAAGTATCAAAAGATTCAAGATCATGGCCATCACTGTGCAATTAAAGCCCAGTCCTTATTTATGTGAGTTGCACATAAAAATGGGGTTATTGTATAGTTGCAATCACAAACATGACTTTTTTTGACCCTCCCATCCACCCATAGATGCCTCTGGTTGCTATTTTTTTTCTCCCTCTCCATTCTGATGAAATTTCCTTCTTTCCCAGTTGTGATGATGACTAGGTTTCCTATATTCCACATTATATCCATATAACATTTCATATCGATGTATAATACTAATGCAAATGCTTTCATTTTGTTCTCTTGATTACCTGCCACTCACTTGGATCTCTTGTCCATTCTTGAGCCATTTAACTTCCTCATCTGGGTTAGCAAGTTCCACTACTAATTTGATTTTCTGTCCTTTGTCAACTTGATATGCCGGATCCAACCTCTTCTGAAATGCTGTGGAGAAAATTGGTTTAAAATTAAGAGTCATGTTATTTGAATACATCCTATAACTCAGATGCTGCCAAATGGAGACCTCCTGGCTCTATTAATCAAAAGACATTCTGCTTTTGAGTAGGTGTTTTTGTGATATGAAAAAAAGTAGAAATGCAGGTGGGGAAAAAGAGACAAGCTAAAATTCTATGCCTAGAAGGAAAATTCCACAACAAAAGTGTCATCTGGAATAGTTTAAGAACGACAGGACATCCCTTTCATCCTCCTGCATTTAAGTCTGCGTTTAAAATATTTTCATGCAATGGATTTTGGATATTAAAGAACATTCAAATTCAATACAAAAATAAACAATTTGTCTACATAAGGCAAAGAAAGATAAATCCTAAATAAAAGTGATTCCTATGACATGATGTAGAAAGTTAGCACCCACCCCTCTCCTAGAAGAATGAAATATTCTAGAAAATATTAAAAAGGCAGAATATTATATCTCCCTGGATGAGAAATGGAAAACATGTTTTTTATGCAGAAAGCAGACTCACTCTCAATAGCCCATAGCAGATGTCAGCATTTAAGAGATAGATAGCTAGGTCTATTCATAAGCAAATGCCCTCACCCAAGATCCAACAAAGATAGGATTAGCCCTCTACCCATCTAGCAATAAAATTCACCACATGGCACCTGGGGAGATTGCATCACCCAGCAAGCCTCAACCAAGCCTGGGACTCTAAAGACAACCTACAAAATTACCCCTGCATGTCCCCATGGGAGTCTGACAACCAATCAGAATACAAGCTCAGAGTCAAAGCTCAAAACCATGTGGTCCTGTCCACCATTAAACCATCTTTTCAAGCAGTTTCCATGTTTCCATGGTCTTTCTCCCCACCTGGAACTGAACCCAGATGGAAAATTTTATGACTGATTCTGATCTTTAAATTTTTTTTAACTTGATTATGACAGAAGAGGGGATAGATAAAGGCACAGGAAGAATCCAATCTGAGTCAGACATTGGGACCAGAGGTTTGTCCTTCCAAGCTTTTGGGTAGATGCCCATCATCAGGGAACTTCTCAATCTCCAGGATGCATACATTGAGAATTGAGATATCGGGGTGGGTTCTACTTACCTTCCCTACCAATTCAGAGTCACACCGGAAGTATTGTGTTTTGCACGCATGTGCCCTTGTCACGTCTGGGTGAAAATCCTCTGCGCATGCTCAGCTTTGCGTATGCACAGAGGGTTGTTTTTCGGCTAATTTCAGGCCAGAGTAGCAATTTTGAGCCAGACGACCGGTTTGGGGGCATGTCCAGCTGGCTATCACTACCATTTCGGTGAGCAGGGGAAAATTCCCGCTACCAGTTCTAGAGGAAAATTCCCGCTACCAGTTCTAGCAAACCAGTCCGAACCAGCAAGAACCCACCTCTGATTGAGATTGAGAAGGTCCTTGAGGATGGGCTCCAGCATGACTCCAAAACCTTGGAAGAGCAAACCTCTAGTACTATTGACCAATTCAGATTGGATCCTGCAACATTATCCTGAGACACATATATTTTCCTTCATTCACACAGGAAGGGCCCCAGAGATGACAAGCAGGGAATTGCAGACAGGGCAATCATATATGGAATCAGGGCAGCACCTTTCAACAAAACCAAGATTGTAGGGGCAAGATAGAGACTGGCAATGGGGACAGCTAATTTCATGCTAGTATAATTATCTGAAATTCAAAAATCAGGGTATAATTATACACAGTATGAAAACGTTAACTTTGTACTGAAAGGATAAAATACAGCTTCATCCCAATTTGCAATAAAGAGTTTGATTTAGCTCAGTTGTGATTAAGCCAAATAATAAGCCTAGTCCAGGATAAGGGCTGAAGTGTCTAGAGTGCCAAAATTGACTGCTGAACTCTGTAATGAAGACTGGCATCTACCTTAACGCTTCTCAGTTTAGAATTATAAACAGATTGGGCATAATACAATTTACTGCTAGTTCAGTTTCTCCAGGATCAGACCCTTCACCACAATTAAATGTCAATTATTATTAATTCCTTTCCTGGTCTATAAGTAGTCTGCAATTTGGTATTTTTGTAAGATTAACAGCCATCTTCGAATCCTAAAATTTGATAGATATATAGATGCTTCAAAGGTTACAATCTGTCTTCTTCTGCCTTCACTAGCTTTTGATAAATAAACTGACGAAACCTTGTGCAATCAGACAGAATAGCTAACGTTTCTTTTTCAGTGTGAGGATAATTCTTGTCTCCAGTTGTCATAGCTTTAGAAGAGAGGTAGGTTCTGAATCTTCTTACTGCCGGTTCGCTCAGGGTTGTGCCTGAAGCGGGCGTGCAAATACCTATGTATTCTGACATGTAGTCAAGGTGTCTTAGTAGGGCAGCAGTATTATTTGTGGTGTTGAATAGTTTTACATAAGCAGCGAAGAGAACGCAGTTGCTTATAATATGATCGCAAAGGTCATTTATGTAAAGTATAAAAAGAGTGTGGGTCCTAAAACGCTGCCTTGGGGGACACCGCTATTAACAGGTGCAGGGTTTGATTTACTCTACCCTTTTATCTAAATAAAATAAATAAATATGTATTTATTTACTTTGCCCTTTTATCATGCTCTTGTTTACTTTTGCCCAGTTTGATATATCATCTTACGTATATTAGAATTTTTTAGTACAGTAAAACTATGCAAAATCAAAAGAAGATTAAGGGAAAAACAAAACAGAAAAAGAAGAAAAGAAATTTTAAAAGAAAGAATACAGAGAATTAGGATTTCCTTCCTTCTAATAAGTAATTGCCACCTTTCTTTTGGGCCCATTTTAATCTTCAAATCCATAAATAATTAATTCAGTCTTTTCTTCTTTCAACAAAAAATCCATTTTAGGCTTCCAGTCTTTTAAAAAACTGTTTATTATTTTTCCCTCACCAAACTGGTGAACTCTGCCATTTCCACAAGCTCCATTAATTTTATAGTCTTCTATTGTAGTATTTCATTTTTCTTCCATTTTTGTGCATATAATAATCTTTCTGCAGTTACTGTATATAAAGTAGATTTCCCATATTCCTAGTTCATCATCCCTAAAGCCTAGTAAAGATAATTCCAGTTTCATTGTAATATTAATCCACAATACATTTTACATAATTGCATGAATTTGCACCCTTTTTTTTTTTGGCTTTTTCACAAGTACACCATGCAATAAAAATTTATCTCTTCCTTTTCACACTTCCAACACTGGTTTGATATTCCTTTATACATTTTTGACAATTCAAGTGGTGTCACTTACGAGTGATGGAACATTTTATAAAAAATCTTTTTTAAATTATGACACAATGTAAATTTAGTTTCCCATACTTTATTCCATATATCCATATTTATATTACAACTAAAATTGCACTCCATTTTACCATACAGTCTTTAACTTGCTTATCAGAACAGATCAATATATATCAATGTAGCATATATATTTTTTGTAGAATATTACTCTCTCACTTTGATTAAAGGTTTTTGTTATATTCCCTGATACTCTTCAGGAGCAGCAGCTGAAATACCAAATTGACATCTTGTAAATGTATAACTACGAAAAAGGGATATTAAGCACATACTGTTTTCATTCAGTTGTGTTCACTACAATGCATTGCCAGAATCCAATATTTGCCTGTTTTGAGCATTGCAATAATTTTATTTACAGTATATAAGTGAAATTATTATCTCAGAACCGTTACATCTTTCTTGGAGCCAATCTAATCCTGAATTTGTTATCTTCCTGGGTTTCAGTATTACTATGATCTTGATCCCTAGTAATTTCTCAGAACAATAAATCACTGGAAGGATCTGTAAATTTAATTTATTTGATAAGGAAACAATCTATGAAATATTTTTTTAAATTCTCTTTTACTAAGTTTACACACTGTTATCAAGTTCAATTCAGCTACTATCTTTAAATCTAGATTAACTTTAGCATCAAAAACACTAACTTCAATGTAAAAAAAATCTATTTGTTCACAAAAGAAGCTCATATTTCCCTAATATTCTTAATGTCTACCCAGGGTAAACTCTTATTGCCATTTTCAAAAACATTTCAAAGATTTAGCTTATAAGGTCATCTAAATATTTATAAACCTAATACTAACAATTCTTTCCAAGATGGCGCCAATGATGGCTACCTCGGTGAAATGCTCTGTAATGGTTTCTTTATTTTTTATTATTCTCTGTGATTCTCTGCTGATCTCATATTCAAGGGACCAGCTGCTAAAAATTAAGGAATATTCCTTTAAGGAAAAGCTATCTGCAACCTCACCCCCCCTGTCTTTACAAACACGGAGAAGATTCTAACACAGGAGGAAGCTAATTCCCTGGTACTATGGATCAGCAAAAGCAAAACTGGATCCAGATGGCAGAGACGAAGGGCAGGAATTTTAAATAGGCTAAGGAATAGGGGAAATAAAAAACCCACTCCCTTCAATCTTCCTATCCAATTTACGATGACTTGCTAATAAAATGGATGAAATCCTCCTTTTAAATAGATGCAACTCTGATTTTTACAATGCATCTGTCCTATGCTTTACTGAATCCTGGCTACATGGGAAAATTGATGATAATAGCATGAAAATTCCAGGGTTTCAGATACATAGAGCAGACAGAATTGCAGAATCATCAGGAAAACAAAAGGGAGGAGGCTTATGT
>JANHFT010006769.1:26751-39309 GCA_032467955.1 Pseudoxenodon macrops | reverse complement strand
AAAGAAAGAAAAAGAAAGAAAGAAAGAAAGAAAGAAAGAAAGAAAGAAAGAAAGAAAGAAAGAAAGCTTATTCACTGTCATAATACATAGGGGAAAATATTTCTGAGAAAAAGGGAAGGCAGAGAGGTACCCAGTCCAGATTGGGATTAGTAGTAGGGAAGAGAAGGTTGATATGCTTTTTCTTTTTTATCTGCAGCTCCCATTAAAACCAGAAAGGGCAATGTTTAGCTCTCCAAACCATCGCTGTGTCTCCGAAAGCTCTGACCATGCGACTAAATTTCAGCTGTGCAATTGTGGACAATTAGTACGACATTTTATGACTATGATGGAGGAACAGGAACTTCTGTCCTGTACCAATAGCTATGGCACTTCTTCCAAATCAGAACTGCTATAGGGTGCAAAGAGACATCAAAGCCTCCATCAGGATCTCAGCCTGTCTCTACATCCACTAATGCAAATGTATGAATGATATTGGCTCAGGGTCCATGTAGGGGTGAAATCCTACCGGACCAGTTTGGCGGACATATGGCCTGGTTCGCTGAACCAGTAGCGATGGCTGGCTGGCCACGCCCCTAAACCGCTCCCCCGCTCGCCGCTCGCTCACCTTGCCCAGTCTCTGCTCTGCAGCTTGCCTGCCTGAAGCCCTGCGCCCCTGATCTGCCTGCCAGGTAAGCCTGCGACTCATGGCCTACCTAGCTGCCCCTGCCCCCCTCACTGTCCCAACCTGCCTCCCCTACTCCCTTCCCCCGGCCTGCAGCCCTGCCATGCTTCCCTGCCTTCCACATGGTCTTCCCGGCGTCCCCGTGGCCAGCTTGTGAAGGCAGGCAAATGGAAGGCCGTGTGGAAGGCAGGGAAGCATGTTGGGTCGCGGGGAAGGGAGCTAGCAGCGTACTACCTGACTGGGTGCCTGAGGTGGCAAGGAGGGCAATCTTCAGGACTAGGAGGCATTGGGTTTGGCTGGCGAGGGGAGTCAGACTGGTCAGGTGCTGATCATTGGAACCTTTTTTTTTTTACTTTTTAAAGCATTTGTTACTAGTTAAAAATGCCTTAAAAAGTAAAAGAATGTTGACCACGCCCACCCAGTCACATGACCCCCCCAAAAGCCACACCCACCAAGCCGGTGGTAAAAAAAAATAGATTTCACCACTGGTCCATGTTCATAGATAAAGGTTGTGTATCAGTTTTTTATATTACTTATTTAAAAGGCTTCATGCTACCCTGAGAAAAAGAAGGAAAGACAGACAAAACTTTCCTCTCAAACATTAAGATATAGAACTATTTGAAAATCATTACTTGATTTTTTCCCCCTTATGACTAAACTCAAATAACTTATTTGATAGTATAAATCATCTTCATTGTAAACATAACCATTCAATCAGTATAGCATTCCAAACTGCTAAATGATTTATATGAGAAAGGTCTTACATCCTTCTGGATACCATGTTTTTAGTCTTGCAAATACTTGCAGCTGCAAATTCACAGTGGCTGAGGTGTGGGAACACTCCAATAATTTAGCAGAAATATTTAAAAGTCATTTCGGTTCAACTCTCCTAGAATAGGACTTAATTCCAATACTAGCAGTTTTTAGATTCAATGCTGCTCCCAAATTAGCTTTCTAAAATTCTAGTGGAACATAGATAATGAATATTAATAAAGACCTTATATTATTTTCCTATGGTTAAAAATACTTTAGTTGATACTGAAGTGACATTTATCCCTCCATTCATTTTTTCTTCATTAGGTATAATTGAAAATTATGATAGTTTATTATGATAGCAAAGTATGATCTCATTTGAAGGATAATTCTGGTTTTAAATAAAACCAAGTATCAGTTTTTGTCTTATTGTTAATATTTTTACCTCACATTAACATAGTCAACTTCAGGCTCAAGCAATACATCACTGCAGCAACATAAGTCAGTGACAAGGCAAAAACAGCTGTCATTTTAAAAGATGTTGCAATGTAACTTACTGCAAAAAGGCTATTTTAGCTCAAGAGCATTTGTGAGACATGATCCATGGATGATTTATAAGCTGCTTATTAAAGAAGTTGGTCCACCTCAGTTACTTCAAGAAGGCAGAAAAATGGCCCTTAGATATGATTACATATATAGAAGATACTCAAAGTTAATTCCCAAATAACCTATTTTGGGAATTAGGCAACAAAACTGCTCTAAAACAGAATATTAAGTGAGCAAATCAATGAAAGTGATTGCTCCATCATCCATTCGAGCTATATTTTAAATAATATCTGAGGTGATATATGTATGATGTTCCAAAGCACTGAAAAAAATATGGATGCTTATGTAAACTGCAAACCACACATACTTCATGCAGTTTAAAAGGAATTAAAGTAAAATCTTACTCTCTGTTCCAGAATTCCAAGCAAGATTTCCAAGTGGAGATGCAAATCGGAGCAAAATGCAAAAAGAAGGAAAAAAGGGAGAGAAGTATGACAGGGACAGAAAAGTAAAATGTTAATACGGGGGGAAAAACCATTTCTGCAATTAAGAAAAAATTAGGAAAAAATATTTTTTTCACATCTATCTATCAAGTTAATCTATTAAATTAACTAATCTTCTTTCTTAGCTTTATATTCTAGATTACAGTGCTAGGCTGCTTAGGACTACTTAGTATCACTGACCCACTGAACTGGCCATTTTGTGAATGTTTTTTTTGCATCTACTTTTTGACAAATTGTGTTGCTCAATCAGATGCAACCACCCTAGAAGTCAGTTCTCATGCCATTATAGTCTCCCCACTTTTAAAATAACCCAGTTATTTGTATAATTTGTCCCAGTTGGTAACTTTAAGACATCTCACATCCATTTTCCCCAGAAGGGATGTTGCTAAACCACTTAACATAGTTCATTGGTCCCACAGGTGTTTCATCCCATTGTTCTGAAGGATGAATTAACTACACAGTGACCACTCACCTCTTTTTCAGCAAGGTAGTGAAATCCAACTCTCTGCCATCATCTTGACCATCCACACTGCATAACAGAGCAAGAACAGGACTCACTTTTAAAAAAAGATCCAGGTGAATATTTTGCTTTTATACAATGATACATAATCATACCAGACTTTCCTAATTTGGAACAAACCCTGGACAGCCAGTACTAGAAGGATGAAAGGATTAAAATCAGGTCTGATTCAAAATAAACTTCAGGAACAACACAACTTATTTTGCCCTTTTCTCCTCCTAAACGTTTACCAAGGAAATTGTATTAAACACTGAAGTCCATTGCATCTGGATAGGTATCATACAAGCTTATTTCCTATTCTGCAAATACTGTTCTGAATATAAACACAGGAAATAGGAAAACATGCTTCCTGTTGTCATCTTGTATATGTTAGAAATGGGCAACCATTTTCAGTAAATAACATAAGCCTTTTTAATAAAAATCATTTTAATTGATTCAGTAACAAACAGTGTTTTGTTATTTTTGGTTTTCCTGTACAGCTTAATATTGTCAAGGGCGGTGACTTTGGGTCTTTATAGCAGTGTGGTTGTTATCCAATGATGGAAAAGAATCCATCAATGGAATTAGTATCTCCTTTCTCTGCCCTCTTTTGCACAGCCTCCAGATCTGCTCCAGAAGGTTGAATCACATATAGGAGGCGGGCAGCGGGAAAATGAGTTAAGCCGCCACGGTTCAAATAAAAATAAATGTTGACTGTAATTGGGTGAACAACCGTCCCCAAGCTATCACTTTTCAGATATGCTGGAAGCACAATTCTTAGTATTCTTAGCTAGCATGGTTAAACCTTAAATATTTTAGTTACTTATTGTATTCCATGAGAAAAATGATAAGCAATGTTATAGAGTTGATATTTGAACGGGAACATACAAATATTTGAGCCTGTACTTCTTAAGAGTTCCTTGGGTAGAGGGACAGATATATACAGTTGTTTAAAATAATCAAATCAATTTAAATCTGCAATTTAACAGAAGATAACACTATTAAGACATATGAAAACAGAAGTTACGTTAAATAAAGTACATGCAAATTGTCAGAGGTGCAATTCTGATATATTTTAAAATGTTTATCATAAGTCAAATGCCATTTTATACTAAAATGTGCAAATATTTACAAACATCAAAAAGCAAAATTACGGACAAAAGTCTAGTTATCTAAGCTTCCTTACTTCAGAGGAGTTGTTTCAAATAGTTATTTCTAAACTGAAGATCAAGATTAAGAAAAAGAATTGTTCATATCTTAGAGATAATAATTCTATTTTTATTTAACCATGGGGTGGATTAACATAAAATAGAATAATAGTAATAGAATTCTTTATTGGCCAAGTGTGATTGGACACACAAGGAATTTGTCTTTGGTGCATGTGCTCTCAGTATACATAAAAATACAAGATACATTATAGATTATAGATACACTAATTCCTTTTCATTAAAATCAAAATGATATTGACATTTTATTTTGACTAAATCTGATTCTTTATGACTTGTTGATTTCAACTTCCAGAATTGCTGGCTAAGGAATTCTGGGAGTTGATCATGAGTCTTAAAGTCAAGTTTGTACATCCCTGCCTAAGCCATACTATGATGCAGCTCTGGCCCCTGATTCATTGATTGAATTGGGTTGTCCGGTAAAGCAGGAGTATTATGGCACAATCCCAAACCACCCTATAGATCACCCTCAACATTACAGCTGTGTGATCATAGACCTGTCGAACAAAGTGTTGCTTCCCCACCCACTTCCTTTCTCTTGCCACTCTAGCCAACCTTGTGATTGGTTGTCAGTGCTAGTGCAGTGGAAAAGACATGGGGGATAAGAGTTATCTGCTAAATGTTCAACCCTACAGAAGCAGGACAAATGGTGAGATAAGGCTGTTTGGAACAGACAAATGCCTAATTTGAAACAAAAAAAAGACTTTCACACTGCTAAAAGCAGAATAGCCTTAGAAAACAGTGTATTGAGTCCAGCTGATGCCCATAACTGCATAAAACTGCTAGGGAAAGCTGAAAGAAGCCAACCTCTGAACCTTGTCAGTAAGATAGTATAGACTCTTTCAAGTGGCAAGATGTATTGAAGAGAAGGTAGAAACCACTAACAGTGGAAGAGCTAATTAATAGATAAACGTATCCCGCAAGCAATCACTCAAGAATGATTAATGTGGCATAGTCATGCTGAAATTAGCCAAAAGTAAAAATAAGCATTATGTCAATTTCCCAAAACTAATCAGGAAACCTAAGAAAAATCCCAGTGCATACATTCTTCATCAGCATAGTAGCCACTGAAGACAGAGTGAACACAGCAATGATAATGTAAGGATCATAAAAATATTAAGCTTCTTTGAAAGGAAAGCAGGATTGCTATTATGCATCTCAAACTGCAGGGCAGACTTCATATGGGAGCATGGCAAATATTTGATTAATAAAAACAATCCATACTTTAGGGATATATAGGTGGATAACGAGCAACATCAATGTTCTTTATAAAGTCATTATTTTTTTAGAATATTTGCTGGGCAAATATTCCTCTACAAAGGAATCTGTGTCTCAATTTTGCCTCATACAGAAATAAGTTCATATTTATTTCTGTGTGAGGCAATTCAAAGTGACAATAAAGTTATTCTAAGTCCACGTCATTTCTCCATGTTAGTTAAATTTTGTTTAAAGTGCTGTTTAAGTGACAGTTCATAATGGTGATCAATGCTGAATACAGAAAAGCAGGTACCTGGATGCTGATGTCCACTTTCCTCCTGTTGCTGTGCTCCTAAATTAGAATTATACAAAGAATTTAAACAAGACATTTTCTTTTTGCTGAAAAAAAAATCCTTACCTAAAAGTCTAATCCTCTCTCCTGCTTTAAAATCTATGTTGATCAAGTTCTGACCCTGTACACGGGGACTATGTTATCTTTTAATCTCTATAGAAGATTTGGGGTGATTTGTTGTTGTTGTGGTTGTTGTTGTTGTTGTTGTTGTTGTTGTTGCCTCTTGTTGTTTGTAGATGCTTTTGAAAATCAGGATGCTTCCAAATAAACCAAGTAATTTCCCCCAATTTTTCCATTTCCTCTACAGCTCCGCCATGATAGGAAGCATTTATCAGAAGTATTGATTCCAATGCTTAAATTTAAGTTTATGTTTTATAAATGCTCACATTATAATTGCTACGTGAAAAGGGCTTTTGCTATTATGGACCATACACATAAACATGGCTATTAGATTAGGATGTGTGCAAGTGTGGCTTGTGCTTGAATCATTTGGCTAGAGACCTCAGTTTTAGGAACTGGGCTAATTGCATGATCCCTTGTGCTGTGTTAGGAACTCTCAGCATGCTCCCATGTTGGCTTACGCTATGAGTGCATATCTGGAGTGCAGATTTAGCCAGTGACATTCTGTTGGCATTATACATCAGTTTTCTAGAAACTTTGTATGTGGTTATCCTACAACATTATTGTATTATTATTTCTATTTCTATTGTATCTATTATTTCTATGTGGTGCACCTACATTTGATTACCGTTGAATCAGGATTTCCAAAATAGAGTGACCTCAAGGAATTTATTTAATCTAGGGAAATATTCCTAGCAGCCATCTTGTTTCATTTAGAGTTGTCTCCTTCATTGGCAAACTGGGGTAAACATTGGTGATAACACTCACGTCCGTCGAAATGCTGATCGGATGTCCAGGTCAGCTGCGGCAGGTGCCTCTGTGATGATACAGAAAATGGTAATAACAATAAGACAATATTCAAAGGCAACTTACACTTTCTTCTCAAACTTACATTTGGGTTATTTAGGGATTTTTTTGGTACAGCTTTTACTGTTTTCATCTGGAGGTTACAATTTCATGCAATAAGGAAAACCCTACTCTTGCTTAATGCTTAGAAAAGAGACTACTTCAAAATCCCAGGCCTGTAGGCTAGACTTAGAGATGAAAACATATTGCATAAGAAAGCAGTAGCAAACCACTTCCATATTATTACCAATCGCTAAGAAACTATATAGATGCATCATTTGGTCACCAGAAGTCATATTCAACTGGAAGATTTTACTTTTAAGGGACAGATAGAAAACTTAGATTTAGGACAATCCAAATGTTGATTTTACTTTATATAAATACAATGAGTGTGATATCCTTATAGGAGCCCCAAAAATGACATGCTGATAGAGATGAGGAAAGTTTTGGGAGATGATGGAATTGAAGTCCCATTGAGCTGAAGGTCATTGAGTGGGGGGAAAAACTGCTTCTCCATGAAATTCCTTTAGACAAATATTAGGTCACATGTCCTTCTAATCAAAGTCAAAATTATGGTTGAGATATTTTTTCCAATTCCTGAGTGATTTCTAAAATTAGGCAAGTTTCTACAATTTAAATCAAGCCAGAGAAATGAGCAAGTTATTCTTTCAAATCATTTGTGGGAAGAGGCTGTGCATGTGGTAGCAAGCATTTTCCCTTCCTCTTTTGGGGTTGGGCCTTAGAGAAAACAGAATCAGTGGTCTCACGCTCTCCTTACTTTTGCTGAATAAACAGTCTTAACACTGTTAGAGATGCAAAATTAATTTGAATTCGGTTTGCTTGCAATCACAGCAGTTTTAGTGCTTTCAACATTTAAAACAAATAATGTGTGATCTATTTTGTATTTGGATTACAAATTAAATTGCAGAAATACAATTGTATCATTTTACAATGCAGACATGTTAGGAGTAGGACGACTAATATTCATATTGAAACTGAAACTGCAACTGAATTATATTGCTTCGTGTCCATTGTCTCAAAAATATCTGAGATGAAATTCCTTCAATGCATACATTCTGAATGGATAAGCAGGTTAAAATTGCCACTTTATAACTACTTACCTGGGAGTAATTTCCAATTTAAGTAGAGCTTAATTTGAGATAGATAAGGCCTAGAATTGTACAAGACTTTGCTTGTACATTATCCAATTATCTTTGAATTTATAAAAATTCCAACAAAATCTTGGTGCAAAATAAAATAATGACATTTGGGGGAAAAATAGATCCATGAATATATATATTTAAATGTAATGAAGCAGAAATGTCCTTGTAATTGTTTTAAAAATAAAAATTAACATGGAAATACAGTGACAGTGATTTATATGTAAACACTGAAAATGAGAGTCCATAACTAAATACATATATAATTAAAAGGAAGTTTTGTCAGTTTTCCCTCTTGTCCCTTCTCCAAAACCCTATTTTACTCAGACTTTATCAAGCCTTTTCTGAGTACATATTTTAATTTGATGTGTGTTTTCTCCCAGTGCATACCTTATACAAGTCACATCATTCAGCATGAAGTAATAATTATTATTATTATTACTATTTTAATATTATAGTAACTGTAATATAGCATATTGATACTATGTTATATAATGCTGCCAAAATATAAACATTTTGGTAATAAGGAAAACATAACACCTTACCATGGACAACCAGGGTAAAGTTACAGCTGTCAAATTTGTCCTTTGTAGCCACCTCACATCGATATCCCCCTGCATAAGTTGGTTTTGCATCAATAATGTTCATTTCAAAGACATACACCTTGAAAAGAATAGAAGAAACAATTTAAGACATAGGCACATAAATCTGAATGTTATTAACTAAGAGTCCTTTTGTATGAATTTCCCAATAATCATCTTGCTCTGTATAATATACATATGGAATTACTACTGCACAGTGAATCCCTAGAAGCCAAACTCAGCTTAAGGGATTTTTTTTACCTTCTCTTAATGGAAAAGTTCTTGTTACTTTTTTCTCTTAATCCCCCCCCCCACCAAATAGTTTATCATAAGAACCTATGGATATCTAAACTTGCTTAGGAACTCTAGTGAGTTCCTCAACATCTACAAATTTAGCTTGATGTATGTAATATATTCATTCTTTGCTCTATTATACTGTCTGAATCTCATTATATTTTCTATATATCTAACTATTGTTAGCTAACTATGGTAGAAGAGGCACATTCTTCTCTCTATTTCTAATTAGGATGGAATGATGAAATACACAAAGCCAAGTTTAGTACACTTAAAACTGAAAAAGGAGGGAAAAAAGTTTCTGGAAAGACTCAGATTGGTTTTTTTTAAAGTTAATCCCTAAGAGATTTTTCATTCTTCATCTGTAAAATTCAGTCATTGGGATTTAAGAAGTACTTTTTTTCATCCTTTTTTCTGACATAAATGTACTTTCTTAACTAATGCAAATTATGTATTGGGAGAAGATGCATAACACTGAGTGGCATTTCACACCTAAAGTAAATTTTACCAGCTCTTATTCAGTATAGTTTAAGCAAGAGGTTGTAAACAGTATTTTATGTCCAAAGATAACAATACAGTAGTTATATATAATTCTTGATATTGCTGAGAAGAAGAAATGTCATTGTTACGATTATGCTGCTTTCACCAAAATATAAAAAGATGGAATGGGAAAGTTCTTCTTAAGGTAGTTGTACCTTGTTGGTTCGATCATAACTCTCATGAAGTTGAAGGTGTGCTCCCACTTTGCTTCCCAGGTCCATCCACTTTCCCTTGAACCATTTGGCTGTAGGTTTCTTCAGCAAGCTTTCACTTGCCACTACAGCAGTGAATGTAATGTTTCCACCTTGAGAGAGAAATTTAGGAGAGTATGGAGTTTCCAAAATAAACTGTTCCTCCTATATCACGGACTATGTCAGAGACACTAGTTTTGTAAAACAGTCTTTCCCTTAAGGTCCTAGGACAGGGACAGACAACGTCTCTGCACCTCCTGTGGTCTGATCTATGCATAGTAGACAAAATTGTGTGACAAAATAAATGTTGCTTTTTAAAAAAAAAACTTCTGGCCTAGAATCTGTGTCATGCACTTACCAATTGCAACTTCTCCATCCTGTGGTCGAGTCACAAAAATACCAATCGGGTCGACAGGTATTTCTTTCTGGGCTTTTGTAGGAAGAACTGTAAGTCAAATCAAGATTAATATCGTTAATAATGATCATAATATAAATGTATATGCTGCCTGACTTCCAGTGACCAGTTCACAAATTGTTAGAACATTTAACGCTAGAAAACAACACAAAACAAAAAAAAATAGATTATAGAAAGAAAGGGGTTATGTTGTAACCACTGTGTAAATGATAAATTTATCATTGTACTTATAATCAGTGTAAAGAAGATCAAAAGCTACATCTGGGTATCTTTTTTCTTTCTTTTCTATTTTTCATTTACTTCTTTTCTTTCATTTTTCACACTTTTAACTTTCTCTTTTCTTTCTTTTCTTTACTTTATATTAGTTTGCATTAGTTTTTATCTTCCTTTTAAAAATATTTAATAAAGATTACCTATCTATTTATATATTCTTGGCAAAGAGCCTGATCATCAGGACACTTCAAAACTCCAGTATGATGGAGGCTGTTCGAATCTTGGGTGAAAACTGAAGAAGGGAACCTTGGAGGGAACTTTTCCCACAAATGTAAAAGATACAAGATCCATGCCATCATGACTGCCCTGCCAGTCATCAGATACCCTGTCAATATAGTGAGCTGGCCAAAGAAGAAACTGGTGATGTGAAGACCCAGAAGCTCCTCATGATGTACAGAGGTTTCCATGCCAAATCCAACACCCAGAGAATGTACACCAGTCAGAAAGAGTCTGGTGAGTCTCAAAGCCACTGTCCTGGATGAAACCCAGAGTATCCATGAATACATCAGTAAGATGGCACTCAAAGATGAGCTTGTGAGAGAATGCCTGAGGCAGCAGCAGACATGGGAGGAAGATCCAGCAGAGTGCCATGGCAAGGCAAGACCCTGCATGAGACATATCATTGATTGATAGCTGAGGTGGGAGACATTGGGAAATGATACCAGTGGCTGGAAAGTGCTGGACTTAAAGACAGCACTGAGGCACTGATCATAACAGCACAAGAACAGGCACTAATCACCAGATCCATAGAGACAGTGAACTATCAGACTGGAAAGGTTCCAAGGTGCAGACTATGCAGAGAGACCTCAGAGACAGTCCAAAACATAGTGGCAGGATGTAAGATGCAAGCAGGGATAGCATATATTGAACAGCACAAATAAGTAGCTGGCATTATGTACAGGAAGAGCTAGCTCATGTTCTGTGCAGATGTTTCTATATATAATGCCAGCTACCGTACTTGTTTGTGCACAAATTATGAGCTCGAGAGCTCGAGATCCCACAGAAGGTCATCAGTAAGTTACATAAACCACCATGCCTGTCTATCACTATCAAGCAAGAGGACATGGAAAAGAACACAGCTATATTTATGCCAGGTCTGGTCTGTTAAACCAGGGAGCAGACTTCAAGTAGACAGAATGGCAACAGATACTCAAAAGACCTGTATTTAACAAAAGTATTCATTGAGAGTAAATTGATTACTGGGAACTAATCACAGTTGTACAATCGCTATTGGCCATTGTGATGTCAGCTGCAGGCAGATCAGCATAAACAAATATATAATTTGGCAAATTACCCGAAAGTTAACCAAGGGCTAGACATAAGAAGTAGAGCATCTACATTTCATACAAAATGCTCTCAGCTGTATATTCCGAATCTCTAAATTGTCTTCTTGTTTAAAATGTTACTAGTTGGTGGAGGCAATGTTGAACTAAACAGATCAGTGGCTTGGTCTGTTATAATATCATTTTGATATCCCCCCAAAAGGGGAAAAATAATAATTTTTCAGGCATAGGCATGAGAAAATAGTTACTGGAAGTGTATGCACATTTTCTCGTCAGTAACAAAGTTTTATAGAACATTGGTTGTACTTATTTATTTATATTTATTTATTCATTCATTCATCCATTACATTTCTATTCTATCCATCTCATCTAAGTGACTTTGTATATATTAAAGTACAAATAATAGTAAAATAGTTTGTCAAGCCACATAATGTGGGTTTTTTATATTCTCTTTGTTGTCAGTAAATATTCATTTTCTTACAATTAGGCTCAGATTAATCTTCGTGCCTGTTACTATTTTTTACCTTCTGAGACTTTGTTATCACCTGTAGCTTCAGCATCTTTAGATTCAGCATTGGTAGGTCCGGTGTTTGGTACAGTAAGTATGTCTGAGAAGGTTGGTTGATCAGAAGAAACGTCAGGAGGAGGAACCTCTCCCATTTTTTCTTTAAAAAATAAAACAAAAGACACTGTTGGAAGAAATTTCATGTGTTTATTTCCCAGCTGGGAAGCAGTCATAAATGCTGAGAAGAAATAGACATGGAAGCCAGCTGCCAGAAAAGGGATCCTTTAATTCAAGAAGGCAAGAAAAGTAGTGACACAGCTCAAGGGTTCCTGGCTTGCAAGCAAACTTGGAAGTGTGACTCTCAAGTCTTTTATGCTTAATTCCCCTTAGAAGCTCCTGCAGCTTAATGGGTTTGTTTGTCTGCCTCTAGTTAAAGTGATTGCCCTGGATCCTGCCTTAATGGGTGAATCCTGTCCCAGGAGCTTTGTCTTTCCTATCCTGGGGGTTAATTCTGTCAGGTAGGCAGGAAAAAGGGAGTGCCTACCATCCCTGTCCTATTGTTCCCTTTTATCTGAATCCATCTCATGTATTCATAATCTTGTTTATACTTGTA
>JANHFT010006765.1:3202-13875 GCA_032467955.1 Pseudoxenodon macrops | reverse complement strand
TGGAGGGGATTTTTTCCCCAGGTTTTTTTTCTTCTGCGCATGTGCAGAAGCCGAGTGTCCGGCACTGCACATGCGTCGCCATCTTGTTTTCGGACTTTTTTTGGGGGGTTTTTGGGGACTTTTTTCTACTGCACATTCGTGCACATGAGGCGCGCCCACGCGGCGTGGGAGGCAACGAACTGCTGGCGAGGTAAGTTACAATCCACCCTTGAATTAGTTGTATAAGTTGATTCAACTGTTTGGTTCAAAGATTTATTTAAAAGGAAGGATTCAACTGAATCATCATCAGAACAATTACATTGATAAACTCTTTTTCTATTTGCTGATCTAGTATATCTTAAAAATCTGCTCTGAAAGTTGAGAGAATCTTTAGATAAGTTTTTCAAAGGCATGGTAGGCTTCAGGTCAGGAGAGGAAGGAAGAAAATAAGATAATGTAAACAAATACTGTATCTATCTAAACATCCATAATCTTCAAAGAGATAACAGAAAAATCACATTTTTTTCTGTATGTGGTGGTGCAGTGGTTAGAATATTAATAATATAACATTATAAAGTATTTCAGGCTGACTCTGCCCACTGCCAGTAGTTTGATCCTGACTGGCTCAAAGTTGACTCAGCTTTCCATCTTTCCGAGGTTGGTAAAATGAGGAACCAAATTGTTGTGGGCAATATGCTGACTCTGTAAACTGCTAAACAGTGCTGTAAAGTATAAAGAATAAGTATATAAATCTAAGTGCTATTGCTATTGTCATGTTACCTCAAATGCCATATAAACTACCTTTCATGAATCTTGAAATGTGTCTTCCTGCCTGTCTATCTGTAAGTATGTGTTTGTCGTGCATGTTTATTCATTCCTGCCACTTTATAATCTGCATTTTGAGTGGTGGCTGGGATTACCATTTGCAGTTTTGCCTCAAACTGCAAATATTTGGGGTCACTCCTGTGTTCACAGTGTTATAGTAGCCACATGATTGTTGAACAGCTTGGATTTTAAGCATAGAACTAAAAAAAGAAGTGACAATTCTCTGAATTATCCTAGCCCTTAATACCTAATGAAAAAATATTTTAAGATGTTTGTTTCAGCAAGTAATGGCTAATTCGAAGCATTTTGACAAGTGTGTAAATTGAATCAGTTATTCTCAATACTAAAGTAATTTCATAGTTTGTGAAAGTGATTGTGCAAAATGCTCATTCACCTACAGAGCAAAAATTGTTCTGCAATAAGAAATCTCTCCAACTTCAATGACTTGGGCTAACCCACTCATCAGTAATCATTCAAATGAAAACCCCCAAAGATGGTAGAAAATGGCTAAAATAAAAAATGAGGATGGGGAAAATATTTTTGCTTGATATTAGAAGTTTATAAAAAGTAGAGATGCAGCAGCCACAGCTGAATGTAGTTATGGAAACACATACATTTTAGAAATACCCTAGAAATATAAAAGACCTTGGAAGGATGCCCATAGACTTTTGTGAGTATGAATAGCAATATGATAATGCCAGAATGATAATGCCATAATTTGGGATTCAAAAGATTATCTTCTTAATAATCAATATGCCTCTGTTTATATGCCAACCAGTAGTAAATGTAAATTTACATACAGACATACAAATATCAAAAATGTCTTATATTGATGGAAGAAGTGTATAGAAAAGATTTACAGCATCAAAGGAAAGAAGAAGGAGGAAGGAGGAAGGAGGAAGGAAGAAGAAGAGGAGTAGGGGAAGGAGGAGCTGCACCATTCTGAAGTCCATAGAAATTCCAGTAGCATTGTTTACTTGGCTTTCATTTAAAAGAGGAGCTGGGTTAGTGACAATTGTGGAATATTTCATTTATTTATAAATAAATGTACAAATAATACAAAGTTGAAAGGGGAAAATGACAGTTACCAAACCTACAGATTCACACTGAACTCCATTCCAGTTTCTCATATATTATCCTGAAAAGAGATGGGAACCCTACCATGTGTGTTCCACTTTTGTTTCTTTTTTGTCCTATGACTGTCTGTGTCACTCACACATATCCTATCTCTTTGGTGGAGTGAGAGTAAAGGTGGGGAGTAAACAAACAATTGAAAGCTATAAGTGACCGGAAATGACATAATAACATGACTATTAAGGAATTGAAATGTTGTTGGTGAACATGAAATTCCACCATCTCTGTTCCTCCACCATACTGCAGTAGGCACTAGTAGCTAAAATAGGAATAGAGGAATTTGGGATCTAAATGTATTAAAACAATTAATCAGTGGAATGACTTGCCTCCAAAAGTTGTGGGTGCTCCAGCACTGGAGGTTTTAAAGAACAGATTGGAGAACAATTTGTCTGAAATTGTATAGCACTTCCTGATTGAAGTAGGTTGAACTTCCCAGGTCCCTTCCAATTCTGTTATTCCATTATTCTGTTATTTTTTTCACCGCAATATTGTTTAAATATCCACCAACCTGCAAACATTTCAAGTTTACTTTAAGGCTGAAGGTTATGCATTGACAACATTGCAGTAGATCCAGATTCTGTGTATTTTTAGACTGGGACAAGATAGAGTACTTGGATGAAACATGCTTCATTGGTTTTAGAAACTGTAAAGATGGATGAGAAGATGTTCAATTGAATCTGAAATTTGTTCTATCATTGTAATGCTTCTGGATATTTTCAAGTGTTTTGTTGTTCTTAATAAGAAAGAAGGTTTTGCCAGGTATTCTTTTCCAATGGTGTTGTATGAATGCATTAAAAAAGCAATAACAATCCTTTGATATTCAGAAAATCATGAAAATAGGCTTAAAATTTAAATTATTTTATGTTCTTGGTTTCCTTAAAAATGAAGAGCAAAGGCAGGGATAAGAAATGGGTTTTAACCAGACACTTTATATATTCAGCTAATTATGTTAAAGGCTAATATAATTTGGATATTTATGCTGTTTATACAGGAAAGCAATTGGGAAATCATTTAAGCATTACATTTAATTTGAGTTGCTGTTTCAAATTGTGTTAGCTGCTTCAGCTCCTAAAGAGATTAGTTTTTTGTATCTTTCAAGGTTTATTTCACTAGGTTGCTTTGAAGATAAACAGTGTGACTGTCATTTTAACAGAGTTAAAAGCAATTTTGAATCCAAAGGTAAATCATAACAACAAAATCAGACATCTGGTACAACCTAATAAGCCAGTAATACAACTGGTTTCCTAAAGCCCTAATCAGATGAGTACCAGAATTAAGCATTTGTAAATTGGGAATTAACACAATTACAAATGGAATTATTCGATAAATAAATGTAATTTATCCATTTAGAACAAATTCATCCATGTACAACTTATATACTCATAAACTGCTCATAAAGAATAGCAAAGGGTTCATTTTTCTTTTGTAAAAGTGAGTACGGTATTTTATTTCTCTTTTCAGTTTCTGCTCAGATGATTTTTCCTTAATTGGTCAAAGAGTCTCAAGAATGAATGGGTGGATATAGGTTTTGAAGATAAACACAAAATTTACTTATCTCCTAAAAGTTGGACAAAATATTAGAATTTTATGGAAGTTACAGTGTGAAATTGATTATTTAAAAATTGATATAGAGGATATATCAAGAAGAACACAGATTACTTTTTTTCTTGCTGGATGCTTATCTTTCACAATGGATTCAATAGGATTTAATTGAATCTAACTCTGAATATATCTTGCCTACTTATTTAAATAGTAATAGTAATGCAATCTTAGTAAGTAAGTAAGACAGTATACAGGTCCTCAATGGAAGGCAGGTTGGTTCCCTGTTTCCCTGAAAATAAGACCTCCCAAGATAATAAGCCCAATCAGGCTTTTGAGCAGATGTGCTAAAATAAGACCTCCTCCAAAAATAAGCCCTCCCCAAAACACAGCAGCAGCCATGAGGTAAACACACTCGTTGCCTCCTGCACCTCAAAAATAATAAGATCTCCCCGAAAATAAAGCCGTGCTTATTTTGGGGGTCAAAAGAAAATAAGAGCCTGTCTTATTTTTGGAGAAATATGGTAGTAATTGCTTTTTCTGCAGTACTAATTATCTGCTGAAGTCTTTTTGACTTGTGCAGTGTACAGGTCCTCAATGGAAGGCAGGTTGGCTGTAATTATTTTTTCTGCAGTTCCGATTATCCTTGAAGTCTGTGTCTGTCTTGTTGGGTTGCAGAACCAAACCAGACAGTTATGGAGGTACAAATGACAGACTCAATAATTCCTCTGTAGAACTAGATCAGCAGCGCCTTGGGCAGTTTGAGCTTCCTGAGTTGGTGCAGAAAGAACATTCTTTGCTGTGCTTTTTTATTACGTTTTTGATGTTAGGTATTCATTTTAGGTTTTGAGATATGATAGAACCTAGAAATTTGAAGGTCTCTGCTGTTGTTACTGTGTTGTCTACTATTGTAAGAGGTGGAAGTATGGGAGGGTAGTAAAAATAACTTTTAGAGTTTTAAAATATTGCACCTTAAAATAAATAATATTAGAGTACATTTTTCATTAAAAAGATACACTAACATTATACCTACATGTATGTATGTAAATATATACACCATTCAATATCTTCTCAGTATGCTATATATTCAAATTCTGATACTTTTAAGTATCTTTTTTATTCATTAATTTTCTGATTATCTTTGTATTTTGACTGTCCCTTAAACTTTTCATAAACTTCAGTTTTGTTTTGCCAAGTATTATATTGTCCAGTTATGAGAAGAAATGTAAATGCCTTGAATTTTGTACTTAAATTTCTGTGAATGTTTATATTTGAGAAACCATTTTACACAGAGGACACAATCATAAAGTATATTAAAGGACAGTTGATTAAACAAGTGGTCCAATACATGTTACAGAAGGTAAGATCAAACTTTTGTTGAGTTGGCGATATTTCAAAAAATGTATTGTAAAGTATGTTTTGCCTAAGGGCACAGAGCTTTCCATCAATCTTGCATAGCGCATATCCATCGTTAAGTTTGATATTTTAGAAATCTTTAGAAATCTTTTAAAAATGAGAAAAATGTGGTCTCTCTTGTTTGAAAAGAATAACCAGTGCTTGATGGGTTTGAAGCTTAGAGCACCTAAGCTGTGTAGATGGTTGCTTATTCCTCAACTGTTTGTGAATTGAAGTGCATTTTCTATGATTTCTCTTTCCTGTACTCAACTATTTTCTGTTAATTTTACTATCTTGTACATAACTTAAAGTTGCTTGGATAACCAAAGTGGTTTATAAACTGAACAAACAAACAAAAATACAGCCTCCTTATAATGGGAAAGTAACAAGACCCAATCTTAGTCACTCTAATTAGTATAGTTCCCGCTCCATTTACAATGAAAATGCTTTGATTAATGTTGGGTGTTTTGTGATAAATAAATAAAAAATTGCATTGCAACTTTGAATAAAAAAATGTTGACATGTATCTTGATGTTTTGTATAGTTGCACAGTGAGTCTAATGGGCTTAAAGTTAATCCAATAAAGTGTCAGTACATGTGTATGAGTGATTTGTACCATTCATTACTAGTAGCTTTACATAATACTCGATACATGTGTCCTATGTCTGACTGCATGGCTGTAGTTTTGAGAGGGTGTTTTCTTCCTCCCCCCCCTTTGTAGACTTTCCCCTCTTGCAGAAGAGAGAGATTACTTAACAAGCTATCTCTTCCTAAACTTCTTTTTTCGCAGCATGCTGCTTCCCTAAAAGGTGCTAATTGTAAGTTAATGAGCTCAGTTCTGGGACCATAATTAGTTAATTAGCACCAAGGGCAGGCTTGTACTGCTATTTGAAATTGGCAAAACCCAAATCAGTTTCACCTTAAAGCTTTCTTTTGTCTCCTAAGCTGCTGGAAGCATGCTAAGTGAACAGCCAGATATAAGGTATTCCTTTCAATGTGTATTCCTGACTGGGTGCTTGCTTATTCTCTTGTAATCTTTTTGTCTCCAAAGAGTATAAATACAAACATTAATTTCCAAATGTTTGTTATTCTAATAGAATAACAGAGTTCTATTAGGACAACTAGCATTTGGAAATTAATGTTTGTATTTATACGCATTAATTTCCAAATGCTAGTTGACCTACAACTGAGGTGAAGATTGCCAAGGGCAGGGAAGTGAGGTTAAAGGGCTATATGACTCACTCCTTTTTTCTAGCTTTCTCATGAGTCATATTCTGGGAATATTCCCTGCCATTTGGGTTCATCCAGATGTTTGGGGTCCTATCCTTCTGATGCTGTATGCTCAGGGGTGATTTCTTAATAAACGTTTTTCAATATTATCTACCACTTCTAGTGTCACCTTTAGTGTTTCTGTTCTTTAGTATCCATCCTTCAAAATTATGGAACAATGCACAGAATAATGGCAATAGGGAGATAACTGCTTACTATTGATGAAATAATAACATACCTAGATTAGAAATTAGTTTATAGAGCTTCAGTTGAATAACTAACATTTTCTGTTCTTAAAAGCAGAACAATATTCCATCTCTGAAGGAAATGGTTGGTTAAGAAATAGAAAATGTAAATAAATAAATAAATAAAATCACAGACCAAAAAAAAACCCAAAAGCTAAGCCAGGAGAAAAAAAAGGCAAAACAATAGGGATGCTTCAGTTTCAATAGTGACCTATTGTTCATTTAAAAGGTTATTATTAAAGTATCTGTTTCCCTTTTCCAAAATTAGTCAGTAACTAAGTAAGTAAGTAGCTAAATGCCTCTTGATTTATTTTACATAGAACATATTTTACATAGAACACTCCCAGTCCTGGATTAATCATTAGGCAAAATAAGTATGTCCTTAGGGCACCAAGAGAAGGGGAACACTAGAGTTTTCTCTCTTAGTTGTTATATATATTCTTAACATGTTCATTACCAAAAAACTTTAGTCAATTTTTTGTGATTGTCCTTATGCACTACATATATTCAATCTGAATCTGCATTCAAAAGAAGTAATTTTTAGCATCGTGACTAAAATTTAAAGGTTTGATTTGAGAGTGCTTCAGATATTACATTGTTTTCATCTCATGATTGTAAGAGTTTTGCTTCCATTGAAGTGTACCATTGTTTGGCCGTGCTAAGGCCATCAATTGACCTTAATCTAGCCTTGAATGCTTACATTTTCTTTTTCCTTTTTAAAACCGCATAAAGCAGATGCATTTTTAATACAAAGCTTGACAGTTTATTAGCTTAATGACCGAGAAGTAACTTATGTAACTCATATTCTACAATCTATTTCAAGCTCATTACCTGAGAATACGAAAAAGATCCTTTAACTTTCTCTTCATTAATAGACTGAGAAAATCTTCTGATTATTTCCAAAGGATGCTCCAGAACATGATAATAAATCAAAGAGTAACTGAATTATTAATTCATTTTTGTTAATAAAAACATAATAATGAATTATAAATATATCAGATAAAATATGATAGAAGGTATACTAAGCCTTTTTGAAGCTTCATTGAAAAAAAAAGCTACACTATAAAAGAAATATTCCTTATAAATCTTATACACACATGCATTCATTCCCACGCGCAAATTTTTAAGATTTTGAAGCTGGAAGACTATTGTTCTATTGATCCTTGATGAAAGGCTCGTAATTCATGCCATTCTAATGTTCAGAAACGCGGGAATTATTTATAGCTTTTCAGTCCGAGAAATTCTGCTAAAATGAAATGTAAGTTCAAGACTGATTTGCAATGCATCAATATCACCTGTTTTCAAGGACTGAACAGAGATAGTTACAGCACCATTCCTTCAAGCAGATAGAGAATGACACAAGCTGCTGAAAAAGAAGGAAATAGCATTGTGCATCAATGGGTCTAATCACGAGGCAAGCAGAATCACTGAGTAGGAACAAATTAGGTGGCTTTTAAAGCATTTTGCGGTATTTTTTTCATATTGCCACTGCCATGTAGGAGTACATGGAAGCATAGATTTTATAATTCCCTTTCTGCATAAAGCCTTGTATTGGGGAGTGGAGGTGAGGTCGAAAGACTAAGAAGGGTACAATCAAGAAACAAATTGACCTTAAGATAGAGATGTAAACAATATGATGACCGTTATTATTATATTAGGATTATTATGCTTAATATTATTATTATTATTATTATAGTTTATTAGAAAATATGTTAAGAGGGAAAAATGAATAGGTTTACTATGTTCAATATTACAATCTTAAAATCAGAGAAATAATATCAATGTAATGAATACTGTTGCAAATCTTGATGGTTATTGCACAGAGATATTTGTACCCTGATGACACACTGTTTAAGGGAAGATAGAATAACGTTTATATTAAAAATAAATAAATTAATTTATTAAATTATAATAAAAATAATAAGATGGATGACAGATTAAATATAGGGAAAACTGAAGCTTTGCATGGATAACACTTGAAAAACATTGAAGGAAAATGTGATGACAACCTTAATGTTTAATACTCGCTACTCAAGAACAAGTACTACAAACTAATGCCATGAAAGTGAAGATACAAAAATCCACCGACAAGCCAAACTGCCAACTATGCAACAACAAAGTCAAAAATGTTTAACATTTAATATGTGAATGCAGCAAAATTTCACAAACTAATTACAAAGCTAGACACAACCGAGTTGCTAAATTAATCCACTGGTCATGATGTAAAAATATACTTACCTATATCCAAAAAGTCATGGGAGCACAAAGTGGAAAAAGTTACCAAAAATGAGAAGGTGAAGATCTTGTGGGACTTTAGAATACAGAACACAAGATGCCAGACATCATGATTGTTGAGGGCTGAAGCATATAGTTTATTGATATCGCTGTACCAGGAGATGCCAGAGTCGAAGAAAAAGAACTGGAAAAAATCACGAAATATCGCAACCTAGCCATCGAAAGTACAAGGTTATGGATGAAACATGTAACCGTGATACCCATTGTCATTGGGACACCATGTCCAAGAATTTTACAAAGCACATCAAGAAATTGCAGCTTCCTGCAATAGCACCAGTGGAACTGCAAAAAACTGTGCTACTGGGAACATCATATATTTGAAGAAGATACTTGGTTGATAACTAGGATGCTGGCAGCAACCTGTATCAACCATTAGCACCAGTCAGTGGTATTTGTGATACATTTTTAAATGTTCAGTTGACTGAGTTTCATGTTTAATGAATAAATTATTATAATTAACTACAACAACAAAACCACCAGTAAGAAGAGGGAATAAGAAAGATAGACAGAAAGCTAACTGTAAATGCTACAGCCGTGGTACATGAGTAAATACACACAGATATTATGTCTAATTAGATCTTCAACAGAGTGATGGCCTGAAAGAGAGAGAAAAACCCTGTCCCTACATCTAATTGTTTTGGCCTGCAAATTGACAGAATAACAGAGCTGGAAGGGACCTTGGAGGTCTTTTAGTCCAACCCTCTGTTGATGCAAGAAACCTATACCTTTTCAGACAAATGGCTGTCCAATCTCTTTTTTCAAAACCTCCCATATTGGATTTGTATGTACGACTTGCTCGGCTTGAGAGAACCTAGAAAGAGATGCATATTGGTGCCCAGAAGGAGATATCTGCAGTCTAATCTCAGAGCAATAAGTTGATTAATTGTAGCCTTATGGATTTTTAAAGGTTGAATCACGAGCCTAACTCTAACACTGAAATTAGTAGAATTTGGAAATAATATAATAGAATAGAATAGAATAGAATTCTTTATTGGCCAAGTGTGATTGGACACACAAGGAATTTGTCTTCGGTGCATATGATGCTCTCAGTGTATATAAAAAGACAAGATAAACCCCATTCAGGCTGCGTCTTTCCGTTATGCCTTTTCCTCCCTGCTTTCCCCCCCAATGCTTCCTCCTTCTTCTTATTCCCCCTTCTGATCCGGGAAAACCACCCCTAAAATCTGTTGCATCTCCACATTCAGCCCCCCAAAAAACGTGGGGGAAGCAATCCACTTTTTGAAACAGCTTTTGGGATATTCAAATCCCATTGGGATTATTTCTCCTTTTTTTCCTGTTTATTTTGGTTGTTTTTTTTGGGGGGGTTATGTTTTGTTTTGTTTTTCCTTTACACCCCTGCCGGTGGTATTTGAGACTCTCCTCTGCTTCTTACTCACAGGAGACTGCGTGTACCTGATGCGAGACAGCCGGAGAACCCCCGACGGCCACCCCGTCCGGCAGTCGTACCGCCTGCTGTCCCACATCAACCGCGAAAGGCTGGATATCTTCCGGATTGAGAAGCTGTGGAAAAACGAGAAGTGAGCGTTGTTGTTGTTGTTTTTTCACACGTGGGAGTTGAAGTCCACCCCTCTTCAAGCATTCTGGTTGGGGGGATTCTGGGAGTTGAAAGTCCACCCCTCCCAAGTTGCCCAGAGGAGCCTCCTCTTTGAGGACAGCGGCTTTTAAGGGCTGGGTGGGGACATCCCTCTGCTTCTCGCCTTCCTGCAGGGGGGAACGATTCGCCTTCGGCCACCACTACTTCCGCCCGCATGAAACCCACCACTCGCCCTCCCGCAAGTTCTACCACAACGAACTCTTCCGGGTGCCACTGTACGAGATCATCCCTCTGGAGGCGGTGGTGGGGACCTGCTGCGTGCTGGACCTCTACACTTACTGCAAAGGCAAGTCGGACAGATCCCAGAAGGGGCTTTTCTTCCCGCCATTGAAGGAAGGGCTGGTGGTCTTTGGGGCTGAGAACAACCTTGAGAACTT
>JANHFT010006764.1:32298-43112 GCA_032467955.1 Pseudoxenodon macrops | reverse complement strand
TGTTTTTCTTGCCTAAATGTAGAACCTTACTTTTTTCACCATTGAATTTCATTTTGTTAGATAGCGCCCAATGTTCATATCTATCAAGATCCTTCTTTATCTTGAGCCTATCTTCTGGAGTGTTGACTATTCCTGCAAGTTTGGTGTCATCTGCAAATTTGATGAGTTTCCCATCTATCCCCTTGTCCAAGTCACAGCAACACGACATGTAACTTCGAGGTTTCAGAGGCACGTCGAGATCTCAGCTGTTCAGGGGGTCCCAAGAGGACCGCAGCCGTCTCGTAGGGACGGTAAAGAACGGGGGCACAGGAAATCTATTCTGGTTCAAGATATTTAGCTTTCAGTTGAAAATGAGCCATTCCAATTTGTCTATTATTATTTTGCCTCTTCTTCCTTTATAAGTTGTTGGGAACAGCTGAGGCAGTATGTCAAGTACTAAAAGACAGATGAGAATCAAAACCAAACTGGTAGGTGTGTAGGATGAGGCCATTATATTAATATATGGAAATTTAAAATAAAACAGTGAACAGTCAGAAAAAGGGTATTATTGTTAATTGGCTAATGTTAGCCAAAATTAGCAATGTTTAGTTTTGTTGATATGAATTCACAAGGTTTCCTTAAATACATTGTAAAATAAATATTAACCAATTTGTCAAAAAGCATTCTTTCATGACCACGGAATGACCTTGTAGAGGCTTGACTGAATCAAAACTCTGTCTCTATACCAAGGAAATTAATTACCTGTAAGATTGGTGATTCTTTTGTTCATCATCAGAGAAAGATCAACCCATTTGAGTTCTATCCACAGCAGGCTAGATAAATTGCCAGTGGGTCTTTGTTATTTTTAGATTTAAAGCTTCTTGAAGCTGTTTTGATTTATAAGGAAGGGTTAAGTGTCATCTCTGAAACTGATCAGTATGTGCAACATCTAATTTACAGCTGGAGATGAAATCAAAATTGATGGAAGCTAGATTTCATGAAGAAAAGCTTAAATTACAGCAGCGGCATGATGCAGATGTTCAAAAGGTACAGTATGTTGAATAAAATGATAATGATGGTTTTTTTTGTGTAAGACTTGTAACACAAATATCTAATATAAAATTCCTATGTTACATCCAAATGTTGGCATTAGTATTCCATTGGCTGCAGTTAAACATTGTTTAATATTTAATATTGTTTAATAGATTGTTATAAATTGAAATAATGAGTCTTGATGATGTATTAATGAATATAAGGAAAATATCACATCACTTGCCATCATTATTGCATTTCCTGTCATTTCAGAACAATTATTTTATGATTGGTACCTAACCTGAGGCATAGAATAACATTTGTCACTGAATCCCCTTTTTGCATCCTGGTATACTATCTATTTAAGAATGCCGAGATTTGGCAATGCAATTTTGTGACATTTTGTACTGAAAAGTTAAAATAGTTTAAAAACAAAAGGAGAAAAGAAAACCTCAAACCTTGCAGAGATAGAGGAAGAAAATCTGTCATTCGCTTATCATTCTGTGTTAATGAAATAAGCATTACTTTCATCTACCAAAAAATAAGTCCCCTGACCAGCAATAGCTGCTCATCTGTTTTAGGACTGCAAACTGCTTCATTTTGTTAAACCAGTTGATTTACACAGATACAGCCAGGATACTTGTATGTAGGACCAGGTTAGGAACAGACAATAATGGAGAAAATCTATCTGTGCTAGAAGTTGACAATGACTTGATAGCACATAATCAGCATTTGAGCTTGCCACATTTTTATTTTCACTCTCACATACACCAACCAATACAAATATGATGATACTCAGAATGCACATATAATAATCCCACTTCAAGGGAGGTGGTGCTTCAGAAATGTGAAAAACAAGCCAACAAATAGTACTCAATTAAAATCCACATATAATAAAATCATAAAGGTCAGGCTCACAATTTACAATTAAAAAATAGTGTCTTGGAGAGTGTTGCCTGATACTTAATATCCTGATTCTGGAAAGCCAGCCATCCTAACGTCTGAGACATGCTGTTCCATAGTCCCAGAGCTGTCACTGAGAAGTCCTACTCCCACATTCTCTCTCCTCTCATATAACTTGGAGGGCGGAATGTGGAATATTGCTTCCTGGATAGATTATACAAGATGAGGAGATCTTCTGCAAACCTCAGCCTTAAAAGGCTTACAGATAATAACCAGCATATGTACCTGGAAACTGTGGAAGTCAATGCAGTACTACTGTAGCAGTTCTTAAGTACTCTTAAGTAGGTTGTTACATTCTGAACTCACTGCAGTTTCTGAGTGGTCTTCAAACACAATCTCAAATTGTGCAGTAATTTTTGCAATAATCCAATATTGAAGTGATGAGGGCTTGAGTTAGATGTTATGAAAGGATTCAGTGGTTAATACTGAATGCTGTTGAGATGTTCATCAAGAGCTGGCAGGTCCAACTCCCTCCAGGTCCAAGCAAAAGATAATCTGCTGGAGTAACCACTGCCATTTGCGTCCTATGACTGGATCTGGGAGCTGGCTAATCTGTTTATTTCAGGATTATCCAAAGTCATCCATTTAAAAAAAGGAAGATTAAAGAGACCCTGCATGGCTGAATGAAATAAATATTCTCAGGAGAGAACGTACTACTGCCTTGGTAGGGCTTCCTCTTTCAAAGATGCATTAGGTTTATCCAGCACCCCTTCCTTAGCTGGCTGGAAAAGACAGGAGGGCCATGAATCTATTTCACAGGTGCCAGAGCTCATATTGTAGGAGCTCTACAGGCTCAAATGAATCTCAAGTCATTTCTGTAGAAAATACTGGTTAGATATATTGTAAATGGTATCTAGTATTTATTGATGGAAATATTAACACTTTTGAATGTTCAATATTTCTGTATAAATATAACGTAAAATGTTATTTCGTTTCTATACAACTCCTAAGATTGAGTAAATGGAACCCAATTAAACAAAAGTGTCAAAAACATTATCCCAGTTCATTTGTTTATTAAGGAAAATGTTCCTTGTCAGTGGAAATATTTGTTGGTTACCTTTTGCCAGTTTATGATTGAGTAAGTTTCTTGAATACATAAAGAGGAGTAAAAATATAGATATTTGATATGAGAAGTAGTATAAAAATGAATTGTATTCATTTTATCTACTATTAGTTCTACCATGTAATCTTATCTGGTATCCAAACTTTCCATGAAAATAGGAAAACTAAAAAGTATGTTGGAAGACATTTCCAACTGTACATGTGTGTGTGTGTGTGTGTGTGTGTATGTGGGTGAGTGAGTGAGTGATATGTGGATGTGTAATTCTAGTAAAAGAAGATGAGATTATTGGAAATATGTCCCTCAAAAAGGAGGTTTACTGTCTTGAGTGAAATGTAGTAGAACATTGAAAGAATAATCAGGGCTCCAATTCTGGGGATTATTTTCTTTAAGCCAGTATTTCTGCTACATTTATGATTGTTCTGTTATTTTACATGTGATTTCTAGATTTATCAGCATTAAGGAAAATACTGCCTTGCTTTGTTAATTTTATTTATTGCTGAAAGGGAATAAGGCAGTTCAGGAAATGAATGCCAGCCACTGAGGCAAAATGTTTTTTCATTTTTTGAGGGATGTAAAATTGCTTCATAACTATGCAAGGTGTAATGATAGTTTGCATATAATTTACATTGTTGCAGGTAATGCAAACAGTTAATTTTCTTTTAGGTTCATAAAACATTTGTAAATGATATAGTACACATAATATTTAGTATGTAAAGGTAGAGAAGAAAATATTTATTCACAGTCTTGGATTGCATATAAATATGAGTAGAGGGAGAAAAAAGAAGTTTAAAAAAATGAAACTGTTGCCAGAAAATATGATATGGGAAATAATACTCATTTGAGTACATCAAAATCCTAAACTGATTATCAAACATATGTAAATAAAATATCATATCTTGGGGTTCTAAGAAGAGGGTTTATAATAAAAATACTGCCATTTGTTTTCTTTTGAAGCATTAGTTTGACTTATAGTAGAGTTTCTAGATGAAATGTTCTATGGTAGGCCAGCATAACTTGTAGAGTGGGAAGGGCCATGTTGATAAAATTAAGTACAATTGTGTGCTAAAAAGGAATTCCTGGCCCAGCAACCAGCTGTTTGGTGGCTAGCGGCACGCACTTAGCAATACAGCAGGTGTGTCAATGAGGCTTGGACACACTTGGCAGCATGTCTTTTCTGGTAGCAGTGGATCCTTTCTTGTAATGGAAACTGTGTTAGTGGTTATTTATTGAGTTTATAAAAAACACTGTCAAATCACAAGACTGCATACTGTGCAGGTCCAATGGAATTTTAAAGAAAAGACAAATCCTTTTTTTATTTTTTGTGCTTGTTTGTTTGCAAACTGAACACCAATTCTGTAAAGAGAATATGTCATCTTAAATGTTTCCTTTGCTTTGAATGTTTTTTTCTTGTTGGAATCTCAAATGATTTAAGCAGAACATTTAGAATAATATTCTAACTTGTATTTTAGAGATGACCTTTAGAATGTGTTAATCTTCAAAATTCTTTATAAGATTGTAAAAGGATATGGATGCCTTGAAGAAAGAAATCTCCACCAGTTTTCTGTATAACATTTTCCTTGTTTTTCAGGTGCTCCTTCGCTAGAGATATTGATACCAAAGCTAAATACTGTATGTTTTGGAGTATAAGATGCACCCCCCCCAACAGAGAGTGGAAATGTTGGTATGTCCTATACACCGAATACAGCAATTTTGGTCTCCTGAAGCCCGCCCCTGCATCCCATTTTTGCAGAAAATTGGCACCTTTTTCCCAAAAATTGTGTGCGGAGAGGGTTTGGGAGGCTTGCAGAGTGTTTCTATGGGCTAGGAGAAGGCAAAAACTCCCCTGTTTTTGCAAAAAAGGGGTGAAAATGGATCATTTTTCGCAAAAACAGGGTCCTTTTTGGCCTTTCCTCGGCCCACAGAAGCAGTTTGTAGGCTTCCCAAACCCTCTGTGCACCCCATTTTTGAAGAAAACGGGGTGCACAGAGGGTTTGGGAGGTTTGCAGACTGGGGGAAGGCAAAAACGCCCCCGTTTTTGTGGAAAATGGGAAAAAATGGGCTGTTTTTCACAATAACGGAGGCGTTTTTGCCTTCCCCCAGCCCTTAGAAACAGTCTGCAGTCCTCCCAAACCCTCTGTGCACCCCATTCTTCGCAAAAATGGGTGAAAAATGGGCCTGTTTGTGCAAAAACAGGGTGCACAGAAGGTTTGGGAGGCCTGCAGACTGCTCCTGGGGCCAGGGAAGACAAAAACTTTTTTTTCATAGTTACCTCTTCGAAATCTTGATGCATCTTATACACTGGTGCGTCTTATAGTCCAAAAAATATGGTAAGTCTTTAATAATAAGATTCCCAGTTCACTGTTTTGTTTTTTAAATAGGGATTACCTGATGGAAAATGGACATTTCTCAATTTTGCTCTGTTTATATTTTTGTTATAGATTTTGGATAGGAAAAACAATGAAATTGAAGTACTGAAGAGCTTGTATAGAACAAAACAGAATGAAGCTGAAGAGACTATTCAGAAGCTTGAAAAAAAAGGTGTTCAATTTTCCAATTTTGTATTGATCTTGAAAACTGCATGATTGATGGTTGCTTCTTGTCTGTTTGTTTATACTTCTCCTAATTTTCTCTTAACAAGTAAAATGGAAAAGAAACACATTCTTGATTAGGAATGGAAAACTTCTGAGACAAAGTATTGGCTTCTGTTTTTTTTTTGAAACTGAAGAGTAAGAAAGGACATGTTAGGAAAGAATGCCTTTTCATCAGCCTAAACTTTCTTGAGATATGTGGACTTTGATTCCCTGAATTCTCAGCCAGTATGACTATTTCTGAAAATTCAGAATTTGAATTTGAATACATCTGGAGGGTTTGTGGTTGGGAAAAATTGTTTTAGGTTTTACTGGTGCCCTAAGTCATGCTAGATGACTTTATTCGGCCCTTGCTTTTTCTAAGAGGCACTCATGGTATATACTAAAATGGCATCTCCTGGGTGTTAATGTATTTTGGTAGAGATCCAGTGATGATAGCTAGATCTCAGAAGGCAGTTTGAGAGAATATATTATTCTCTACCTCTTTTCTAAACAATTGACAGATTGAAAGCAGATAACTAGATTTTGGTAAATACATTCTGATTAACTAGAATAGAGTTCTCAGTATATCAAGTTAGACACACAATCCCTCATCAGAGACTCACTATAATTCGCACATCTGGATATAAATAAACTTGATTTGTTAAAAATTTAGTAAATTACATATATTTGATACCATAAGCATAATGGTACCTTAATGAAGGCAACTAACCTGAAGAGTTGACAAATTCATAAGGGGTAAGATTTAATCTGAACTGTTATATGTTAACTTAGAAAAAACATTATTGAGACTTCCGGCGGGGGCATCATCGTGGAGCAGGCAAGGGAACAAAGCTCTATTCCTAAATCCTGAAAAAAGCTCCGTTAGAAGCCCTTTAAGGGCATTGCTGGAGGGATCAGTAAAACAAAGAGGAAGCTCCGAAGACATCGGGTGAAGCGCAATCACCCGAGTGGATAGGAGCAGCAATCTTAAAACTAGCGGAGACGGAATCGGTCTTCAGGCAGATCTGGAGAGATGGTGGCCACGTAAATGGGAAGCAAGAAAGTGAAATTTGACAGTTTTGTTTGGTGGACGAGAAACCCCAGAAGGAGGTGAGGAATATTACGCGAAGGGGAGTCGCAGAAAAATAGAGTTCTATGAAGAAAGACGGAATAAGATCGGAGGAAAGAAGTGATTAAAATGGAGTAAACGATATATGGAGTGACAGATCAGAGTTGGATTAGTGCAAGAAGTGAGAAGCCCGGAGTGTGGATTTTACAAAATGTGAAGGATTATTATTAATTAACTGTAATAAGTGGAAATCGGTGACTGGAATGGAGGAATAGAGACAAGAGCTGTAACTGAGTTGGAACAGATATAAGACATAATACATAGGATACAAAACCTTTTTGAAGATAAAACTCATAATCACTATTGATACAAAGTTGTGGATTGTGGATTGTAAGAAAAGAAATAACGGGACATATTGGACATAACTAAAAAAAAGAAAAGAAAAGAAAAGGATGTTGGGTTTGTGGAGTTAAGTGGATTTAACTGAGGGTTAAAAAGAAGTCCGATGTAACATTGCAACACTAATATATTGCAACATACTCTGGACTATAAGGAAGGAGAAACAAGAAAAGTTTGGGGGAGGAAAAAATATATTTGTTAATATAAATACAACTGTAAGATAAGAGTTTGAAAGATTGTGCAGTGAATATATTTGAATATACTTGAATAACTGTTAATCAAAGAACTGTGTATTAAAGTTTAAGAATTTATATATAGAATATAGAGTATTATTGAATAAGTAGAAATAAGTAGAAATATATTTATATTGATATAAAATTTCAGAATAGAATAAGAGTTAAAATTCAAGTAGAAAGAGAAAATCAACTGGTTAATACTTGTTATATGCTGTTGTAGAGAAAGATTATGCAGACAATAAAAATTACAAGTACAACAACTGTAACAAAAATAGGGAAAAAGACAGCAACAAATCCCATAGCTGTAATAGCGTCACTGACCAGCCAAAGAACGATAGAAAGCATGCTAGGAAAAGAAAAAACAGAACAGACAAATGATCCAAGAATCAATGATGAAAACCCAAGAAGCGATAACAGATAACCGAGAAGAGACAAAAATGCATCATAGAGAAAACAAAAGTGAAATTGGAGAAATGAAAGATGAAATGAAGAACATGAATGATAAAATAGGAATCATTCAACAAACAATGATAGAAAATGATAAGAGAATTAAGACGGTGGAAACAAAAATGGAGCAAGTTGATGACAAAATGGAAAGGATGGAACTGAAGAATATGCAAATAAATAAAGAATTGGCCGAATCAATAGCATTTCTTGAGATGGAAAAGGCATCATTTTACCTATGATTCCAAAACATACTGGAGGAAAGAGAGGAAGATTTGGGAGACAAACTGGAAGAGATATTGGCAAAGATAATGCAAAAAGACAAACAGGATTTGAGAAAAGACATAGATGAAATTTACCGAGTTCATACCAACTTTGTACGAAGACGTCAACTGGCAAGAACATGTACGCTTTACCAAAAGAACAATTAGAGATGAAATATATAAAAAAACTAGAGAACAATCAATAACATACAGAGGAAAGGAAATTACAATTCTGAAACAAATACCGCATAGAATAAGAAATCAGAGATACCAATATCAATTTTTAACTACGAAATTAACAAAATATAAGATCATGTTTAGGTGGCTGGTTCCGGAAGGGATACTTATTTCATGGCCAGATAAAAAAATACAAAGTGGATACACTAGGAAAGGCACATGAATTCTATGAAAAATACTTGACACAGGAGGGGGAGCAGGGAAGTAAAGAAGACACAGATAGTGGAAGCCAGGAAGAAGAGCAAATAGAAAATATAGAAAGAGAAGGAGAATTGCAAATCTTCAAGAGAAAGAACGAACAGAAGATCAAGGAGTAAAAGGAAGAGTATTAAGAGGGACAAGGAATACAAAAAACAGTACAAGTAAAAGATGGGAGAAGAAATTAAAATTTTCTCGGTAAACATTAATGGCTTAAATTTACAAAAGAAAAGAACACAAACATTTACCAAACTACAGAAACAGGAAGCAGATGTGATATGCCTACAAGAGGTCCATATACAAAAAGAATACAGGAAATTACTAGAAAATCAAAAAATAGGGATATTACACACAACATTAGCACAAAAGAAAGAAAAGAGGAATTGCCTTATATATTAAAGACAAAATAAAATCCAAATTAATATATTTGGATGAGGAAGGCAGAATTTTAATGTTGGAATTGGAAATGGAGCAAAAACAAATCTTGCTTATAACAATATACGCACCAAATGAAAACCAACAATTCTTTAAAAAATACATAATAAAATAACGGAGCTGGAATACGAAAACATCTGCCTAATAGGTGACTTCAACACGATAGTTGAAGTTAATAAAGACTATAAAAGCAAGAAAAAGAACAAGAAAAACAAAAACATATTACTAAAAACATTCTTTGAGATGACAACAGAATATAATTTACAGGATGTATGGAGAGAAACACACAAAACAGACAAACAATTTACATTTTACTCATACCCACACCAAACCTGGTCGATATGGTCTGGACGACAGCAGAATTACAGAATGAGATAGACAATATAGAAATAGGAATTAATGATTGGGCAGACCACAATCCAGTAATAATAAAATGGAAGGGACATAAACAGAAAAAGAGATGGTTAATGAACCAAAATTTGTGTAGAGATAAAGAATATAAGCAGATGCTAGAGAAAGAACCATCAGTATTCTTTGAAGTAAATAAAAAGGAAGAAACATTGCTCCAAAATTTATGGGACACAGTTAAAGCATATATTCGTGGATTGACAATTGCATACACAGCCAGGAAAAACAAGACAAAGAAATTACAACAAGAGAAATTACAAGAAGAATTTAGGAAAGCAGAATGTGAATTGCAGAAAGAACCGGAAAATATCAAGTTAAAAGAAAAATGGAATTTGGCAAAACAAAATAACAATCTGATAATACAAAAAGAAATTGCACAGAAAATTAGGAGCACAAAACAAATTTATTTTGAAAACGTAAATGAGACAGGCCAATGGTTAGCATACAAATTAAAGAAAGAGAAAAGAAAAAAATAATATTTCAATTACAGGATGAGAATGGGACAACACAATATAGAAGGGAAGAGAAGAAAAAAATAATACAAAAATTATTTTCAGAGCTATACCATCAAAAAGATACAAACAAAGAAAAAATTTAACAATATTTTAAAATAATAAATATGGGTAAAATTACAGAAGAACAAAGAGAAAGGTTAATAACCAATAACAAGAACGGAATTTGAAAAAGCACTGAATAAACAACAACAAATAAATAAAACACCTGGCCCAGATGGGACACCGGCTGAATTTTATAAAAATATACTAAGTATACTAAAAGAGATAATGTTGGAGGTGTATAATGAAGCACTGGAGGAGGCCAAAATTCCAGAGACTTGGACAGAAACAATTATCACTCTAATCCCCAAGGAAGACACAAACCACCAACAAATCCAAAATTACAGACCAATATCCCTACTAAACACGGACTACAAAATATTCACTTTGATAATAGCAGAGAGAACTAAAAATATTCTAAACACATATATACATCAGGATCAAAACGGATTCTTGACAGGACGTCAGCTTAAAAACAATATAAGAACCATACTGAATACATTGGAATTTTATGAAGAACACCCAGAAAAAGAAGTGACACTGGTTTTCCTTAATGCTCAAAAAGCCTTCGACAATTTAAATTGTAAATGTATCAAAACATTATTGGAATATATGGAATTTGGGACAAAATTTGAAAAGTTGATTGGCAAAATTTATACAAAACAGACGGCCAGAGTAATTATGAACGGAAATATAACAGAAAATTTGAGATAACCAAAGGTGTAAAACAGGGATGCCAACTTTCTTCACTTCTATACATTTTATCATTTGAGATACTTTTAACTAAAATTAGAGAAGATCAAGAAATAAAAGGGTTAAAAATCAGAAAAGAAGAATATAAGATAAAGCATTTGCTGACAATGTGGTCTATATATTAGAAGATCCACTAGAATCTGGACCCAAATTGATTCAGAAAATTGAAGAATATGGTGAAGTAGCAGGACTTAAGATTAATAAAACTAAA
>JANHFT010006762.1:320049-330843 GCA_032467955.1 Pseudoxenodon macrops | reverse complement strand
GGTTATCTAACGTGTACTGATAAGCAGCGTTGGAGCCGATCACTCCCAACGCTGAATTTACAGAGCTATAAGCTCTCTCACTGCTTGCTGGAACGGTGAATAAATGCTGGTTTGGAGGAACACATATCACGCCTGATTTATTACAACTGAGTTGCCTGCAAGGTCTGAGAAAGATTGTATGAGTGTTATTCCTATTCTGATCTTGCGTGTTATGTTGTGCTTTCTAGTAATTTAGCTGCAGTTCCCATAATCATTCACTGTTGGATTAGCCATTGCTGCAAGCATTTTGTGAGCTTTTGGAAATACATTTCTGTGAACCTGGCAATGAAACAGATAGGAGGAAAGAGAACAACTGAAAATTAACTCCCGCTGTTGTGTTTGTCTGTTAAACAGTGTTCCAGCATTGAAACGTACCCAACTGATATGTTTACAAAATCAATGCAAGTCCTACCCTGACTCCCACGCTCTTTTGGAAAGTGGCAGTCCAATTAATGTTAAGTTGTTGAAATACATCATCTTTCATCATCAAGCCCTATTCATTTGCAATGTTCCCTCAGTTCCTAAACATTTTGTTTCTTTATCTGCTTGTGTTTTTACTGATTCATTTTTGTCGTGTTTATACCTCATACCACAGCCAGAAAGGCTCTCAATAAAAAAAGGCACAAGTTTCCAAAGTGTTGGGCATCCGCACCATGAAGTCACTCAGCGTAGTTAGCCAGTTTTAGGAAAACTGTGCCTCTTAGTAAGAGCTCTTCATTCTAAATGCACCATTGATTTCAGACAGATCTGACCTTTTCAAAGACTGTATCATGTGGATTAAAATAGAACATATTCATGAGTTCCTGTGAACATTTTATTTGTCAAATATGTGTGTGCCTTTTTCATATATTTGGCTGTTTAACAAAATGACAAATACATCTTTGAAATGTGTAAATGTAACTCCTCAACCCATGATAGTGACTCATAAATAAAATCAGAGAAAAGATGACGGTGAAAAAAGTTTCCCATTATTTAGTTGGCTATTCAAACTTGTTTAAAACTGTTTCACCTTAGCTTATTTCTGGTTGATATTGTTACATGCAATCCTGACAAAGCTTGAAAAATTAATTTAGAATATTAACATTGAACTTAAACAATATTATTAATATCCGAGTTAAATAGACTCCAATAAGGATTATTAGTAAAATTATTATTTTTCTAGTCATATCAAAATATTATTTAAAATGCTGGGATTTTTAAAACAAAACAGTGTTCACTCCAGCTTTACTGATTGACAAAACTTTGTTTCTCCTTCTTGTTCTCCATCCTGTAATTTTTTGTGTTCCCGGAAAAGGGATTGGTAACCAATTCATTTTATAATGCAATCTGACATATGTCAGAAATCCTTTTGTTCCATTTCTGGTAATTCGGTGTAGGATTGCAGCCTTTAAAAAATTTAGGAAAGTAAATATTTTGTCCCTTTGTCTGATCTTCCAAAGTGATTTGGGGGCATACATGTTACTGCAGAGGGAAGAAGAATAGAAAAGTTTATTTTTGTCAGGCAAAATATTAATGTTAGGCATCCCACATTAATATTTCATTTTTATCTTACACAGAGGTTTAAAGTTTGATGGAACCTGCTCTCTCAAAGCCTTACTTACTTAGTGAACATCAGTGATAAAAACATGCTACCTGAAAATTCCAAGACACTTTTACCAAACGTTTACAGATTAAACTAAAGTGCTAAAAAAAAGCTAAAAAAAACCAAATTTCAGCTATGAAGTTTAGATACAGAATTTGAAGCTAGAAAAATTATTGTCAAGAACTTTTATGGATTTTGAACCTTTTGGATAGAGTTGTAAGCCATTGGGTGGAGGAGGTTAAAATAATGCAAGCACATTCTATAAATTGAACAATGCAGAGGAAGAACAAGATATGCATCATGCTGAGCAAATATTACACCCAAAAGTGTTCAAAGGCACTAAGTGAAGTTAAATGCCTTATACTTCCCAATAGGTAACATTATCTCAGCACGACAGATGTTGTGAGGCACTGCAGAATGATTTTGAGCTTAGATTATTTTTAAAGCATATTATTAATCATTATATTGTTTCAGCACGATCCTTTTTTTCCTACCTTTGCTTATATACCCTTTTGCTAGACTGCCCCAGAAATCAGTATTTCTATTGTTCCTCAGTTTTGCCTATATTAAAATTGGCCACACTTTGTGTTGCCTTGTACAAAGATAATTATTTTATTTGCTTTTGGCTTAATGTATAAACGTACTTGTGAAGCTGACACAAGAAAGATGGTATGGGTTAAAATCGCAAGAGATGGGTTTGCATTACTATGACTTAGTGTAGAAGGAATTCCCAAACTACTGGCTGGCAGACCAATGTTTTCAGCCTATTTTGGGGGAAGGGACTTTTCATGAGGTTTTTAATGGGTGAAATGCATGTCAAAATGTTTGCAGCTTTGAATCAAAACAGCAACAGACATTGGCTCCAACATATTCTCTGCAGTTCTACATAAGAAGCCATCCTCCTCAAACTTTGAATTAAAATTGTGACTCCTGTCAACAAACAAACACACACACACACAAACACACACAGTTCTGGTTCAACATAAAAAGTAACTTTAGTCAGAGTTGGGTGTCACATACCATAACAACCAATTCGCTCAGCACTGGAAATGTGAGCGTGCATGCGGCGTCACAAAACACGGGAATTTGCTTGCATGCACCATCCACACATGCACGCAGTGTCCAAAAACACAGCAATGTAGGGCGGGATTGCGCCCAGGCAGATGGACAAGCCCACTCACAGTTCGCAACTACCGGTTCGCCTGAATCGGTCCGAACTGACAGCAGCCCACCACTGACTTTAGTCCTATAAAGTTTTTTCATGCTTTTTAAATTATTTTTAAATAAAGTGGCATTCCATACACTAGTCATGCCATACACCCAAAAAACTTCTTTATATGTACCTAAAGGCTTTATTGTGGGATGAGATATTTCATTCCTTTCCTTTGAAAAACCAACTGATCTGGAAAAGCTAAACAGGGCACTTGGATGGCAGATCACCAAGAACTACTGGGATACAGGCTAACTAAAAACTTCAAGAAGAAAACAGTAGTAAACCCATGCTGCATTGCTGCAAAGAAAACTACATGAAAACAGTAGGAATGGCCCTCAACTCAAAGGGTGCCACTTGAGATATAAATTTGATAAATTCTGTGGATAAGTTGTTATCACTGAAAATGTCTCTTACATTCTTTTTCTATCGCCCGGGGGCTCTTTTAAAACATGAATGCTGTAGAACAAATTATCTACCATTCTTGCTTTTTTGGCAGTGCAGTTTTATTAAAAGCTCTCTCCTCCATTTCTCCTTCACTTTGTACTCTTCGTTGAGGGGTATTCTAAGCTCCATTTAGGTTATTTTCCCATCTTTGACTGATGCCAGTTTTTCCCCCCTCCTTTCTTTGGGTGAAGAGTCTGTCATTGGTTTGTCTCTTTTTTTAAAGAAGAAAAACAAACAGGCTTTAATTATTATTATTTGAAAAGCCCCAACAAGCAGAATATATAGGACCATGTCATAACATGTTCTTAATGGACTTTTGAGTCTGTGATCAGCGGTTTCTAAATCCACCAGTACAAATTCACGTGCAACATTTCAGATTCACAATGGGGCTGTGTGGAGAGCCTGCCTCTTTGTGTAGAAGTGTGTATGTACTTATAAGCAGATACACATCAGTTAACCCTGCATTTGTACCTGAAATGGTCTCCTTACTACCTCCCATCCCCCTTAAAGCCCTAAGAAGGGCCGAGGAAAAGGGGTCACGGGCTAGACTCACTGTCAGCAACCTGGAAGGAACAGCACTTCTATCCCTTCCAGGAAGCTTTGTTTCTCTGAAATGCTTGTCGCATCTCCTGATCTGTTCTGAAACTGTTTTAATTAGTATACTGGTACTTTCATGCTAAGAATTCATTAACGATAAGATTGAAGATAATTGTGGTCCTTCCAGTGCCCTTAAAGATCTCCTTATCCTTCACTATACGATCATTAAATCTGTACCGTTTGTTTATCTTTCAGCTCAAGGTGTTTCTAGGGTACGTGCAGTTTGTTAAAGCAATAGTTATTTGGAGGCAGTTACTCTTCCACATGGAAGGCCGAAAGGAGAATCTGCCCATTAGACCCCTTCAAATTATCTATGACTATTTATTCTTCATGAAATTTCCTAGAGAGCATGCTAAATTCAGCTATATGCTTGGTTTGCTTTAGTGAGACACTTCATTTGGGCAGTCTTTATGAGGTAGGCACCAGTGGTGGTATTCAACCGATTTCCCCTCAGTTCAGGTAAACCGGTAGCGGTGGCGGAGGGAGGCTCCGCCCATCCACCCGGACGTCATCACAGATGCTCTGCGCAGGCGCAGAAACAGTGCGCATGCTCACATCTCCGAACTGGTAGCGAAGGTAAGTGAATACCACTACTGGTAGGCACCCTGGAATATGCACATTTTGTGATATAAACAAATATCTATGTTGAATGTGGATGGGTGGGGTAGTCTATGCAGTGCATCTGGTTGTGTATGTTTTAAATTATCATTCCTCTATTCTGAGGAAATTGGATGTCAGAATTTAAGTTTCTTTTTCCTTTATTGGTTACATTCAGTGTCTGCCAAACTATTTCTTTCACATTTTTGTACAAGTTAATGGGTGTGTTAGTAGCTGAGTAGCCATCGTGACTTATTTAAGAAAATATATTCTTCCCATTACTGCTGCAAAAGAAATACCTTTGTCTATTAGCTATTGAAATGAGGATATAATTCCCATTACAATATGCTCGCTCCTTTGGCTAAGAATGTCTAGGAAAGCTGCTTAGCATTAAGCTTGTTTAACTGCCTGGGAAATATGCTTTCCTTTAGTCCTTTGCATATGTTCTTTGTACCTCTCTTCTTCCTATTTTCTTTCTGTTGACTGTTTATTTATTTTTTTAGGATTCATACATGGCTGCCCATTTTATATACCCAGATTTTGGCAGCTCACAGCAACAACAATAAAAACATGCAGCAGGAAAAACAATTTAAAAACCAAACATTCAAAAGACAGCAGCTAGCTATCCTTTGAAAGTAGCTAGAAGAGAAATTAGCTTGTCTTTGAGGGACAGAAAATAAATACTTGAACCAAGTTATGTAGCCTTCAAGTTTCTTACAGTGCCACTCCCTATCAATAAATTCCAAAACAAGATTCCTTGGTTTACTAAGAATTTAATAACTTCTAAGTCAACAGGGATTCTGTTTGCAATCCAAGTCCAAAACATAATTCTATTAATTAATAACAGATGAGTTTAAATTGACTTTATTTTTCTTATAGCATTTAGAGAACTGTGGAAAAAACAAATATTTATACAACATCCTTTGCATTTAATATCTTTCAAGAAACAGACTGCTTGAGTTTCAACTGTAACAGCAGGCTTAAAATAGTGAGAAACTGATATTAGAATGATGTCAGAATCTTCTGTAGTTCTTTCCTGCCATCTGGTGGCTTTTCAACTGCTTGCATTTGTTCTGAAAAAAAGGTTCCAAAAACATTTTGTTTTGAAAAACAAAAACAAAAACCTGAACCCTAAGAAGTTAGATTATCCAATTTTTTTTCTTTTAATTTTCAGCTGAAACAAAGTGAAGCAAATGCAGATACCAAGGAAAAGCTCCCATTACGCCTACGGATATTTGAAAAATTTCCTAACAGGCCTCAAATGGTAAAAATCTCCAAGCTCCCTTCAGATTTCACAGTTCCCAAAATAAGGTAGTAAACTTTTTCTGCCTCTTTACTGAAAAGCTGACTCTTTTGAACTTCATAGGCAGAGGGGGGTTTTGGTTTTAATTTTTATATTTTGAGATCTACAGTAGTTTGTTTTTAAATGTGTAGGAGAGTTCTCCTTTTTCTTGTTTCCTGTGCCAAAATTTACAACTCATTGAGCTACTGGGAGTTGGGCAGCATATGTTGTTGTTGTTGTTAAAAGTAGTGTTCATATAGTAAAGGTAAAGGTTACCCTTGAACATATGTGCTAGTCATTCCCGACTCTATGGGGTGGTGCTCATCTCTGTTTCAAGCCGAAGAGCCAGCGCTGTCTGAAGACGTCTCTGTGGTCATGCGGCCGCCATGATTAAATGCCGAAGGCACAAGGATGCTGTTACCTTCCCATCAAAGGCAGTCCCTATTTTACTACTTGCATTTTTACATGCTTTCAAGCTGCTAGGTTGACAGAAGCTGGGACAAGTATCAGGAGCTCACTCCATTACATGACACTAGGGATTTGAACCGCCAAACTGCCAACCTTTCTGATCAACAAGCTCAGCATCTTAGCCACTGAGCCACCCCGTCCCTTCGTATAGTAATGTAATGTGTTCTTAAAAATAAGTACCAACTGTGTTCATAGGGTCTTACTTTAAATTAAGTAAGTTTTGTAATTAACATTATCATATATAGGAGAAAAACCTTGTGACCTACTTCACTTTTCCCCACCAAAAATTTTTATGGGTTGACTCAAAGATGTGGAAGATATGGTACTGAGCAGTGAGTCTCCCTGGCTGGGAGGTACCAATAAAGCTAAAGGAGAAGAACAAAGAGTCTATCATAGTAGCAAGAGCATCCATGACGCAGATGGGGTAAATCCTAATGGCTCTGCAGCCATTGACACAGCTCCTAGTGAAAACATGTCTCTCCAATGTTGAAAGCCAATTGCTTAACCACAAAGCCCCAGGAGTGAATGGAATTCATTTTAAATTGCTGAGACCACTACCAACAAAAGAACTGCCATCACTTAGCCAAGTATATGGAAGTCTGGTCAGTGGCCAAAAGAATGGCAAAGGTCAATATTTATACCAATACCAAAGAAAGATGATAGAAAGACATGAGCCATAGCCTTGATGCTATAAGTGTGTAAAATGCTCTGGAAGATAATCAAGCAACATTTGAATCCAATCGCCAACAGAGAACTGCCTGATGTACAAGCAAGATTTTGGAAAGGAAATCAAATTACCAATCTACATTGGATAATAGAAAAAGCAAAGGAATTCCAAAATGACCTCTACATGTGTTTCATTAACTGCACAAAAGCCTTTGACTGTGTTGACCATAATAAACTCTGGAACTGCCTCAAAGAACTGGAAACATCACCATAGTCCATCTAGCTCATTCAGTCATTCTTCTCTGATCAGTCAGCCACTATAAGAACAGAATATGGAAAATTCCAATTATGGAATTTCAATTATTCCAATTATGGAAAACATAATTTCTGATTATAAAAGCTTCAGTACCATTAAAAAAGAAAACCAAGAAAAAAGCAGCACTGTTGCACAAAGAACTCTCAGACCAATAGAGGGGAAAAAAGGATAAGTACAAAAAATGGAATCAGGCACACATAACTAAGGCAGAATAAAATACCCCAAACTTGCAAAGATGAAGTTAGGAAAGCTAAGGCTTTGAAGGAAGTAAGACTTGCAACAAAATACTCAACTTAACAAAAACAGAACCATAAATGACAGGTTAGAAATGCAAATTAAAATATGCAAAAATAAGGTAAAAGAATACTTGTCCGCTCTAGGATTCCTATCACTAGGTCCTGATGTATTATATCCCAGAGTTCTGAAGGAACTGATAGATGTCATTTCAGAACCATTGAAACATATATTTCAAAGTTCTTGGAGCACCAAGGAACTACTTGAGGACTGAAAAAGAGCTGATGTGGTCCACATCTTCAAAAAAGAAAAAAAAAGATCCAGAAAATTACAGATATCAATCAGCCTTACATCAATACCTGGAAGATCTTAGAAAAGATAATCAAGCAACAAATCTGTGAACACCTAGAAGTTATAACCAATAGCCATCTTGTCAAAAGACAGAACATGCCAAACAAATTTTATTTCATTCTTCATTCATTCTTTTGACAAAGTGACTAAATTAGTGGATCAGTAAAATGCTATGAATGTAGTATACTTAGATTTCAGTAAAGCAGTAAAGTACCATCAACAAAGATATGCAAACCACGGGCCAGAGGTGGGTTCCTACTGGTTCTATCCAGTTCTATAGAACCGGTAGTAACTCCGCCGTGATGTCACAGAGCCTGTTCCATCGTTGTCCCTGTGGGCGCTGCCATCTTGGATTTTGCTTCTGCGCATGCACAGAAGCTAATTTGTGCTTCTGCGCATGCGCATAAGTTAGTTTTTTATTGCTGCACACAGCACAACCCTGAGCGAACCAGCAGCAAAAAGAAGCAGAACCCACCCCTGCCATGGGCCTGCACCCTGGAGACACAGCTGACCATGCAAAGTGACATTTAGTGATCTGAAAAGCGGACCCTGCACCTGCGAGAATACACTAGGAAGAAGAAGATTTGATAAAGTAAATCACAGTCTACTTCTTGGCAAGCTAGAAACATGTGAGAAGTATGTTAGAGAAGTATTGATCGAAACACGTATTATTGCTGAATATATTTGCAAAAAATGGTCAAAAATCCCAATTTGGATTCAAGTACATTGAATTCAGTCACTGATTCTCAATTATTGATTGCTTCACAATTAGAACATTACCTTCAAATGCATCTTCTTTAGTTGAAAACAAGAGAATCTCTTTAGTCAATTTATCTTGAAAGTCTGAGAAAAACATGGGGGAATGATTTGGTATCTTGGAACTGTCTATCATATCGAATTCTTTTTAAATATGTTTGTCAATTAATAAGTTATGAAGTATTGACCATGATAATCCATAGATTGCATTTGGCTCTATTAAAAATAAATTTACTAAACAGTATTTTTTCTGGATTATATTGGAGGCATTATAAATACTCGTCTGGTGATAATATCTCATTAGTCTTTTACAATGAATCCCATATAGGTCTACAAGCCCAACTGATAGAACATGCAAAAACTGATTCAGTTCCTATTGCTTGCTGCCCCATTTATTATAATAAACCATTGAAAAAATACATGTTATTGTTATTTCAAAGTGTGGAAATTGTTCTATTAGATAACATAATAAAGAGTTTTGGATGATATAAAGGATATATGTATTCAAATTTGGTTATCATTTATTCATTATAATATATGAAGGAAATATAAATAAGAGGCAGCTTCTCTCTCTCTCTCTCTCTCTCTATCTCTCTCTCTCTCTCTCTCTCTCTCTCTCTCTCTCTCTCTCAAAAGGGAAAGCTTTATGAAGCAGTTTATTGATCGACAGCAGCAAGATACAACTTGTTTATTGAGAAGGCTTCCATCAGCTTCTTCTTCCTCCTGCGATCACTCTAAAAGGCTGGCAATTGAAGACAAATACATTGACCAGAAGGCAAGTCACTAGACACAGCAGTATATAAAGATCTCCACTCATGTTGTGATCTGACGTCTTAAATGTATGGGGGATGTCACTGTAACTGGTGATTACATTGAACTCATCATTTTTCTAGCCAGGAATGGATATAAACTAACCTGTGTGGGGTTGGTAGAAGACAGAGCTCCTTGGAAAGATTTATGATTGTTGCTATGAATAATAGAAAAGGTCTTCAGAAAGTGACTTTGTGTGTATATGTATTTTTTAAACATTTCATGGTCTTTCTGAGTATTGATATCTCTAGTGTTGAAGGGCAGAGGGACAATATTATTCTGTTTACCTAGGCTCTACAACAGTCAATATCATTCAACCAACAATGAATAATCTGTACACAAAGTCATAACTTCTAGAATCTGGTGGGTTTTTTTTAAAGACCAGAAAAAATATAACAATAAATGTCAGTCATCTAGGAAGAATCTTTTCTGAGGTCTTGCACACTACTGTGAGATAATGTTGGGCTTCACAGATTGACTTACTTTCCTGTACTCAGCAGGAATTTTATCTATGTGACTGGAACATTAGGTTGCATTTTGTTAGATGATTATAGCTTTCTACAGAGGCAATTACCATAGCAACCTGACATTTAAGTATATTCTCCAAAGTGTCTTCTCTCTAATTCTCATTCGAAATAACAATTTTTAAAAATGAACATTTGTCTGTCTGCACAGCAGAAGAGGAAAAAAAGCACAAGCTATAGAAAATGTTAATTAAACATACAACAGTGAAAACAAAAACAAAAGAAATGGTCCGCTGACAGCTGTCAGATTCCTTTGTGTGTATGCTATCTGTAGTTCATGCCGTGTGAATCAAATAACTCAGAATACTGAATGATATTATGAGAACAATAAAATTATGAGAATTAGAACACAACATGTAACAGAAATAGGATGTTAACTGTGGCTTGCAGAAGTCCTTTTGAGAATCTCTCTTTATTCTGGCACCTCTCTTTGTAAAACAAATAAAATGAACGTTGACTCATCTCAGCTTTATTGTTAGAATTAATTCTACTTTAAGATATTTTAAAGAATATTTTTCACCTGTTAGGTTAAAGACCTTTATTAAAAGGAATCTGACTGAAACCTCTGAAAGTTTTGTGCAGGAGACTTTGCACAATATTTCCATACAGAAATTCTAATCCATACAGTCCAGTCAGTTCCGATAACTCACCTAATATTTTGATTCTGCTTGCTGGTCATCGTATCATTTCGTTCAGTTTGGCAACCATGCTTTAATTTATATTAGATGATATAACCCCAAGGCAGTGTTTTAGGACCAACTCTCTTTCTTCTTTACATACATGACCTTTGTGATAATATAAAAAGCAGCTGTATCCTCTTCGCAGATGATGTAAAACTATTCAACACCACCGACAATACTACTACCCTTCAAAAAGACCTTGACTATGTATCAGAATGGTCAAACAAGTGGCAAC
>JANHFT010006762.1:290984-303957 GCA_032467955.1 Pseudoxenodon macrops | reverse complement strand
GGAGGTCTTATTTTCAGGGAAACAGGGTATTAAACACAAGAAATTTTATTTTAATTATGCAAATAATTTTGCATCACACGAAATATAGCGTATACCCAGTGGTGAAATCCAAACTTTTTTACTACCAGTTCTGTGGGCGTATCTTAGTGGGCATTGTGTGGATTGGTGGGCATGGCAGGGGAAGGATACTCTAAAATCTCCATTCCCACCCAACTCTGGGGCCAGTCAGAGGTGGTATTTGCTAGTTCCCCAAACTACTCAAAATTTCTACTACCGGTTCTCCAGAACCTGTCAGAACCTGCTGGATTTTACCCCTGCATATACCTAAGTATTTCCAGGGCTAATTTATAGTAATGAGGTTAAGTATAACATTTCTGAGCCTTCCTGTAAGTATTTTTCCCTCTAGTTGTTTTTACCAGAAAGGCAACCTGGATTTGATTTAACAAATTTTCAGTAAGATTCTTAATTTTAAAAAATGGACAAAAACACACACATACACATACTGGAATTAGAAAACAACCCCTAAAACAGAAGTAAAGCAGAACACTGTTCCTAGTGAAAGATTCCCTAATGAGTATTCATTCCAATAATGAATATGATAAGAAATAAGCAAATACATTTTGGTGGTAATGGTTCCTGTCCTTTTAGGGAACAGCTCTACTAACAGTTGACCAGAGGCGATGGGAAGATCTGAAGAGCAGATTAAAGATAGCACAGCCTCTTCACCTCCCACCACGCCCAGGTATCTAGATTTTTAAAATTCAAATTCAAGAGATAATGAAACCACTAAGCAATAATGCATATTGATCAACTGCTTGAGTCATCATGTGCCATCAACTTAAAATTGAGTCTTAACAACCACAGAGATAGACCTCCAGGATTATCCATCCCCAAAATGATCCTTCATGTTTCCTGCAGTGCACTCATCACCATTATAACTGAGTCATTCATATTGTTGCTGGCCATCCTATTCTCTTTCCTTTCATCTTTCCTTAATAGACTTCTCAAGGGAATTGGGTCTTCACGTAACATGTCCAAATATTATAATTTGAGTCTTATCATTTGTGTCAGGAGTGAGAACTCTAGATTAATTTGTTCTATGATGACATGATATCACTGTTCCAATATTTGAGGGGCTGCTGGATGAAAGCTATTGAAGGAGAGAAGCCACCTAGAACTAAGGAGACATTTCCTGACTGTGAGAACAGTTAACCATTGGAACTGCTTGCCTCCAGAAGTTGTAGGTGCTCCATCACTGGAGGTTTTTAAGAAGAGATTGGACAGCCATTTGTCTGAAATGGTATAGAATCTCCTGCTTGAGCAGGGGGTTGGACTGGAGGACTTCTGGGGTCCCTTCCAACTATTATTCTGTTCTGTTTCTCAAATATGCTTTTTCAAAAGGCAACTGGACTTTTTTTTTTCCTTGAAGGCATTTCTCTTCTCATCCAAGTGAAATGTCTTCAAGGGGAAAAAATGTCCAGTTGCCTTTTGAAAAAGCAACTGGACAAACAGTTTGGGACAACCATGACCTGGGTGACTGAGAAACTCCATAGACATTCTGTTCTACCAGTATTAGTTTGTTATTCTTTCTATGATCATGTGTATCCATCCCATTAAGCCCAAAGGAAGTCTGGAATGGTATAGGATCTCCTGCTATGGGAAGGAGGTTGGACGAGAAGACCTCCAAGGTGCCTTCCATCCTATTATTCTATATTCTGTGTTCTGTAATATTCTCAGGAGTCTTCTCTAACCCCAGAGTTCAAAAACATCCATATTCTTTCTATCCTGCTTCTTCAGGTCCAGCTTTCATTTCCATAGAATGGCATAGAGAAAATTATTGCCTGCATGCTTCAGATCTTTGTAGCTATAGACATATCACAGTATCTGAACATCTTTTCCAAGGCCTTCATTACTATCCTACCAAATGGTAGTCTGCAGAGTATTTCTGGACTGCTAGTTATTTTACTGATAGTCAATCCTAAAAGGCAGAAATTATCTTCCACTTCAGTATCTTCATTATCAGTTTTAAGGTTAAGAATGCTGCGTTATGGTTATCATTATTCTTTGCACTTAAACCTACTTTCTCTTTTTTCATTGTGCTCCTTGACTTTCATAACTAGACCTTGCAGGTCCTTTGCATTTTCAAGTATCATAGTAGTTTTAACAGTATAGCTCAAGTTATGGATGTGTTTTCCTTCAGTTTAAAACCTACATTCATCTTCTTCCATTCAAGTCTGCTTCAATATATATTCAGCATATAGACAAAATAAATAAAAGAGTATACAGTCTGTTTTGCCATTTTCTGTCTGGACTGTGACTTCCAGTCATGTGTGTAAGTTGTTCATGAGGACAACACTATTCTGAGATTCCTATTTTCCTAAGTATGTTCCACATCTTGGCATGGCCAACACAATCAAATGCTTTTTATGATCAATTAATTCTTTTTTGGTCTGTATTTTTTTAATTAATTACCCAGTATTCATCGGAAATAATGTCTCATGTTCCTCAACTTTTTCTGAAGCCAGCTTTGTAGGACTCAAATACTTTGCTAACACGTGAAAGTAAGGATATTATAGTGTGTTGACTAATATGTGCCCACAACTAATAGTTATACTGAGGGGGGAAATTCTTAGAAGCCATTGCAAATTGTGCCCTAAATAAACTTTTGCTTTTATTTTGTTTTTGTTTTTCCAGATAATGATGGATTCCGAGCTAAAATGTATGACATAACCCAGCACCCATTTTTCAAGAGAACCATTGCAGTTCTTGTACTGGCCCAATCTGTGCTATTATCTGTTAAGGTACTTTTAAGGTGCTTTATTAACTACTTACAATCAAGCATAAATAGGAGAAAAAATCATTGTGTTTATAATAAATAGGAAGCAATTGTGGAAGAATTTTAAACAGAAAAGAAAATGAGATTTTTTTTTTAATAAACTTTTTTCTTTTCTTTTGCATAAGTGGGATGATCAAGATCCAGTAACTGGTCCATTAGCTGCAATGTCAGTGGTCTTCACCTTCATATTTGTTCTAGAGGTAATATATTTCAATGTTTCTATAAATAAGTTCAGATTAGATTCATCTTCTGTTATTTATTATACATTACAATATTAGAAGATAATATATTTATTAATTACATTTATAAGTCACTTGAGTCCATCATTACTCCAGGTGGCATATATAAATTTAATAGCCAGGTTTTAAGGGCTGTCTTAAATAAGGTAAGAGTGAGGGTTATGCAGTATGAATTTATCAGGGAATATCATTCTAGAGGATAGGCACTATAATAAGGAAGGCCCAGTTCCTTGATCCCATCAAATGGCACTGTCCACTCTGCCAGATCACACAGGAGAGAAGACAAGTAGGCCCTCAGATAACAAACCCTACCTCATGAAAAGTTCTATAAGTGATAATTAGCATCCTGAATTATATTTGGAAACCTATTGGTTAACTAGTGCCTACTAGTAATATTATTACCAGAAACATTATGTTATATGGCCATACTGTGGCATGCCCATAAGTGCTCATGCTTCTGATCTTGGGCCAGCTACAGCTTCTAAATAGTCTTCAAGGGCAGTCCTGTGTAGAGTGCATTACAGTAATCCAGATAAGTTACTGTAAGGCATTTTTGTGCAATTGATAACTTAGATGAGTTTATATGAAAGTGGTGCTATCCACAGTTGCCACCTGCTCCTCAAGCAAGAGTTGTGAATCCAAGTAAGTCTTCAAATTGCACACCAATTCTGAAAGAAGTGCAACCCCATTCAGAACTAAAAATGGAGTATTTTTGGACTAGGTTGTCCAAATACCCATAGACAATCAGCTTGTCAAAGTTGAACTTAAGCTGTTCCTGGACCTGATCACAGGGAAAGGAGAACCATCACCTTAACACCATATCTCCCACTACTAACCCCTGTGAGTGGTACAAAAGAATGCCATCGACCTTTGAGTATCAAAACTCATCAACATCAAGGAGATGCACTGCCCCCATCCCAGTTCCACCAGAGGTCACCTGCGAGCATCACCATTGCCATCTCAATACCATGTCCTAATCTGATACCTATCTGAAAGGTATACAGATTACAGTAGCTATAATTTTCAGGATTGTCTGTCTGAAGCTATAAGCATTCTGCTCTCACGCGGCACACAATCCAAGAAAAAAGGAGATGCTTTTACAAGCAAGTGAAGGCTAAGGTTTTGGGTTTGAATGAAGGGTTTTTGTACCTTACTCATAAGGTTTATCTAAAATACCTAAAAATGGAGATCTCATCACTGCTCCTGTAACAGCTTGTTCCGTGTTAATGAATGGTGACAAAAATACTACAGGGTTAAGTTAATTAAAATCACATAATGGACAGCAAAAGGAGAGGCTTTGCCAATTTCTTGTATTCTTGTAAAAGATTTGATTTATCCTTAGATTCGTTTTATCCTTAGAAAGTGATCGATCAAGCGTTAAATGCAGGATATATTTTTTTCTGCACTAGCAATTGTAACCAAAATCTAGTAAAATATATATCTTGTAACATTTTCTTGTTTGTTTTTGCTCATACATATTTTAATTCAATAGTCAAATTAATTTTCAGTAATTATCCATTTGAATATTATTGAAACATAACCTTGAGGAATCATTCATGATTATAGAAAGAGAAGCTATTACATATACATTTATTTTTGCAAGGTTACGATGAAAATTACTGCCATGTCACCTGCTGGATTTTGGCAGAGCAGAAGAAATCGTTATGATCTCTTGGTGACATCATTAGGGGTCATATGGGTGATTCTCCACTTTGCCATAACGGTAAGTTTCAAGAACCATATTGTCTATTCAAAGAATGCAGGATATTTTTCCTCTTTTTACGAATATTGCAAAACGTTTGCAATATTGCAAAATATACAATTCATTGAGGCTTGACCGTGCCTTGTTATGGTTATTCCTGAAAAAAAACAGTATTTTTTGTAATTACAATGAATATTATAACTGAGCTAATTCAGGCAGCCACAAATGATTTAAACTAGAATTAATGGAATGCAGTTTTCAAAGAATTCTTCCAGAAAATAAACACAGTTCACTAAATATTTGCCTTGGACTTAGTTGTTATTGTCGTAGCGCATCTGTTTATAAACTGTACCATGTCAGGCATGGAATGGAATGATACTTGACTGAATATTCCTTCATGCTAAAGTATTCCTGTCTATTAACATTTTTCCCTAATAGTAAAATCAATGCTATATAGAAGTTTGTTAGTCCTGTGTATGTTTTATGTTAGCAATTGTAAGGGGAAAAAATAAACTTGATGAAATGTATTCCTACAAAGGTTGCTTACATGATTTTAAAAGTAATGTTGAGAAATGAATGGAAGATAAATTATGACTTTAGAAATAGTGCCATTATATTTCGTATTGGTCAACTAGTGTTGAGTGCTTTATCTAGATCTACTTAGTGGTATCAAAGACGCATAAAAATTAGAATAAGGGCAGAGAAGATCAACGAGGATTATAAGCAGCCTGAAAATTAACTCTAATTTAAGTTTCAATTGTGTTAAAGCAAAGATAACTAAGAGGAACATATAATATAGAACTTTTCAAGTATCTGAAGAGTTATCATCAGAAGAACACCAAGACCTGTTTTCTATCACCCCATAGAAAAACTGTCTTAAAATACAGGAAAATCAATCAATCAGTTTCTATGGAACCTACCGGTATATGTCAGAAGCAATATGCTTTTGGATATGGATATCAGAAGATGGGAACAAAGAATGGGGAAGAGCTATTATCTTAATTTCCCTGCTTTTTAGAAGTAGTTGTCACCCTGTTGACCCCCACAATAGGCTGAGTGTGATCAGTAATTGACACATTTGGTTTTATTAACTTAATTGTAAATCAGATAGCAGATAAATCTAGAACTGCAGGTTGTAAATTAGGCAAAGGCAGACCTGCAGAATAAGTATCTCTTATCTGAAAAGCACATAACTGTGGCCTAGACATGCTCAAGAGTAGCAGGTCTTGGTGTAGTCCAGTAGCCAATGCCCAGTCCAGAATTGTAAGCCAAAGATCAATTTCAGAAATGAGTCAGGAATGGGGCCACAGGTACAAAGTCTAGCAATTGAGAAGTATTTCCAAAGCGGAGGATACACTTAAATAACTGGAGTTTGAATCCTTATCTAATTAGAAGATTCAATGTCCTTCACTCTTAAGAAGGAGTGTTGATTTTCCTGTCTCAAACCTCCTTAGCTTACTGCTCTCCTAAATTGAGGAATTGATTTAGGCTAAGACAGGCTTTGCCAAGTTCTTTTCAGCCTCAGGGTGAGAGTTTCCATTATTTGATTGAAATAGTTATCTTGGGATAAGGAATCTGTGGTTCAACAGATGATCTGTTGAACTGTTTGCACTCTTTTTTATGAGTATATAGATGAGGTGACATTTATGATATGAAACTATTTCTATCAAACAAGTTCCGTGTAATAACACCTGAATAATAAAATGTTGAATCTATTTACATCATGAACTATGCATTCAATCATTTAATATATTAAAGCTGTACTGGTTGTCACAAAAGTAAATCCTGAGTAATTCTGAGTAATTAATAATCCTGAGTAACTCTTGTGTTTCAGAATGCCTATACATATATGATGGGAGCATGTGTAATTGTGTTCAGGTTTTTTTCAATCTGTGGAAAGCACGTAAGTACACATCAGGATTTCCCCCCCATGCTTACAGTAATTACACATTGAGTAAGTTGGAGTGCTTTATTTTACTGAGTTGAGGCTCTTGTTGGTTTAAACCAACTCTGTTATAGCCTAGGAGTAAATAATAATGAAAAGGGAACAGCTGACACAATCAGAATTATAAATATGAAAAATTGTTTAGTTTTCATGCTGCCAACTCCATACAGATGGAAGCTTACAACAAAAAACATCCACATAATGAATGAGTATATAAATGTTTGCACACAATAGTAAGATCTTCAAAAATAAACATCAACACAAGGCCTTTAAACATTTCCAGCAATAAATTAACAAAACCTTTACCAATGACATCCCGACACAAATAATTTCTGATCCACTTCACTATATCCACCTCGGAGTAATTATTTTGTTGAATTTAAAATGTTTTCAGTTTAAAATGAACACTTCCAAATTCACAAAACAATGTTCCGAATCCGTGTCAATTTTGCTGGCTTGAAACAGTGCCTGGATTTGTTGCAGAAGTTCTAGCAAAGTTAAAGCATTCTTGGAAGAATCCCAATGAAGTTGGAACAGAGTCCACCTCAATTTCAGCACCTTTCCCTTTTGACCCATGCCTTATACCAAGCCTTTTTTTTTCCCCACTGATTTCCAGGTGACTTTGAAGATGCTGCTGTTGACAGTAGTTGTCAGCATGTACAAAAGCTTTTTCATCATTGTAGGAATGTTCCTACTGTTGCTTTGCTATGCTTTTGCTGGAGTAGTTTTGTTTGGAACTGTGAAATATGGAGAGAACATTAACAGGTATGATTTCTGTCACTTCATCTGAAAATATTTGATACTGTGATCTTGTTTTAGAGCATCCTTGCTTGGATGGATGCCTCTATTGTTACATTACTAGAGAGGCAGCCCTATTGATCTGTGATTCAGAAAATCCAGCATCAAATATCAAAGGAATGCTTATATAGCATTTCAGGTATACATGAATCTTCTCGGCAATGAGTGCTTGAGTATTTGCAGAACCTGCAAGCCAGGGGAACAACAGGGGTTTTCATTTGGCCTCTTATTATAAATAATAGCTAGTCTGGGTTCAAGCTTAAGATCCAAAAAAGCCCCACAAAGAGACATATTCAAGCAGTTTTCAGGGCAGTGCTGGTTCCCTGTCAGGTGACAGAAAGGTGTATGTAACACAGCTAGTTCTGAACAATCTAAGCTATCCTGCTGCTCTAAATAATATCGTAAACACTACCTTACTTCCATCTAGAGAGTCTCATTCAAATACCAGACCTTTTCTGTGCAGATTGGGGAAAATATACCATTTTACCATTCAGCTCAGGTAGCAGACTAGACTTGTATAAGCTAGCCTGGGCAGGGAGGAGGGGAATTACCCAAATAACCTAAAGGATTGTTTGTACATGTTTTTATTTATGAAATATTGAATAATAATTTATATTTGTTAAAAACAGACATGCCAACTTTTCATCAGCTGGTAAGGCCATTACAGTACTCTTCAGAATAGTCACTGGAGAAGACTGGAACAAGATAATGCACGATTGCATGGTAAATTGACTGATTAAAATCACCCAAATTTTGATTTATTGACTTTTGAAAATACTATAGTAGAAATAAATGCATACGTACTTGGCTAATTTTATTAGCAAATATTTGTGCTATATGCTTTATTGCATTTATTAAAATGAAAAGTGGCAGGTTTTCAGTTCTACAGAATATATTAACAATGCTGTTTGGTGGAAAGTATTAACAATGATAAAGAATTGTTGTTGGGGTTTTTTTTGCTGGATCTTTGAAGCAGTCAGTGAGAAATACTGTGAAATAATTCTCCCTTCTCTTCCCCCAAATTATCACATTGCCATGATGTGATAATGGACTCTAAGCTAGGAAGCATTTTAAGTGGGTGTTGTATAAAAAGAATAATATATTATATTCCGCCTCAAAAGAAGATATCTGTTTAGGAAGAATATATAATAATTTATGAAGGTTAGCTGAATAGAACTAAAAATATAAATGAAAATATGCAGTCCAAATAATTCAAGTTGGCAATTCTATGGGAATATTTGGTCATTATTGGAAATAGCATTTTGATTGATACGATCCATCTTCCTTTCTTTTCAATTCAGAATAATCTTTGTCTTTGGTCATAGGGGGAAATGGTGTAGTTCTTTAGCAAAAGAAAGGAGAGGATGTGTTGTACAAGCAGTACAACAATTGACTTGCTACATTTCATGGTGACACACACACACACACACACAATATTTTTGATTCAGATGTTGAGAGAATGCTTGGTTGGAAGAAAAACATGTGGAGTGAACAGCATCAGGGAAAGGAGGAAGTTGATCCATTCTGCTGTTTAACATGAAGTTCATAATATATATTTGTGGGGGGCATATCTTCTTTTGTACCCCTGTTACATATAATATAGCTTTTTGTTTCATGCAGGTTCAACCTCCTTTTTGTACTCCAGATAATAGAACATACTGGAAAACAGATTGTGGGAATTATGCCGGTGCTCTTATGTATTTCTGTTCATTTTATGTCATCATTGCATACATAATGCTGAATTTGCTTGTGGGTAAGTTTTAGTCATGAAGCATAGCAATAAAGTTTTCACTGTGTGTTTTAACTACCTATATATTGTGGACTTGATCAAGACCAAGCATACTTAAAAATAGCCACTAACATCAGTGTTTCAATCAGTCAGAATTAACAACTACTACTAATTTAACCAATTCTTTTCTATGTATGATCAAACCCCCACATGCATTAGTTTTATATATTTATAATTCAGTGTTAAATCCTGACAACCCTCATAATTCTTAGTGAAAAAATGAAATAACAATTAAATAATCTGATTATATAAACCATAACATAAAAACAATTAGTCATGGCTTAATAAATGCAATCAATTATGCCATCCAAAGTAAAATCAGTAAATATCCCATAAGGCTTGCTAGAGTTTCAAAAGTCTTCAAAACGTAAATGAGTTCTACATCCGAGATTTCGTGTCTGTTCTAATGAGTCTCAGGAAACATAATGAAAGATGCTATCACAGAACTGTTTACCTCACCTAAGAAGCAAGTGGAACAGAGTCTCACTTCTGGATTTTACCATACTTTACATTACCTAAAATACTCACACGAATGTTTAAAGCCACATGAATAACATCAGACTATATATGGTCTTTGAGTTTTTCATGCCGCCATCCATCTAATCTCAAATATCCTATGTAGAAGTTTGGTTCAGATTGCTCAACAACAACAAAAAACTATTTATGAATTAAATGTGAATCAGAAAGACAGAAAGGCAATTACCAGAGAGAAATTAGTGTTGTCACCAATTTTAGCTCTATTTTGACTGCTTTCTTCAGTCCCACTCATACTCCATGGTGACCAGATTAATTTTGAGAAAATACAACCCTGCAGAGGAAAAACAATTTATCTATGTTTGCTTTAATAAATGTCAGATTTTTCAAAAAAATGTAGGATTTATTTTTGCTGCCTTTGTTATGCTCAAGGTTTGTAATTTCCTTTATGTAAACATCTTATATGTACAGTTGAAAAAAAAAGTGCATTATAGTTCCAGGCTACTTATTCAGCTTTTAATGAAAACAGCAGGGGGGGGATTTTTAATGTGTGGGTCTATTATGATATTAAAAAGATACATTTGTACGACAGATGTGCAAAAACTTGAAGAATCAAGTTTGTGTATTGCCTGCTTGTATATTGTGTATTGGTGCTAGATAAGAGTCGATGGAATTAAAAAGGGATGGACATGTATCGCTTCTGGGAACGTAATAACTCCAGCCTGATTCCTTTCTTGATTCTGCTCCTAGACTTTGCCTCTCCTCCTACACATAGCAAAATCCTTTTATGATTTTACAAATCTTAATTTATTTACAATTATAAAGACTTATGAACTTGGGAAGCTCTTAACGTTGTTATGTTTCTGTCTTATACAGCTATAATTGTGGAAAACTTCTCTTTATTTTATTCTACTGAAGAAGACCAGCTCTTAAGTTATAATGATCTTAGGCATTTTCAGATTATTTGGAATATGGTTGATGACAAAAGGGAGGTAAGACATTTCTCTGAAATACTGTAAGTTTCATTGACTTATTGCTCTGCTAATCAGCTGCTAAAATGTAGCAATTAATTAACGTGGGAAATGGAATGTTAAATTCTTGGGATAAATGTATGTCAACTTTTGTTGCTTCCCCATCCAGCTCTGTCATTCATGCCAGCTTAGTCCCCCCATCCATAATCAGGCCCATAATATGAAATACAACACAATTGACATATCAGGGCAGTCTTCCTTGAGAACAATCCATCCCTCTCACCTTATCTCCTGCTGGCTATCACCAACATTATGTTATTGTCTACCCCTTCCCCCTCCCCCACAACAGTCCAATTTTTCTGGCCCATCACTATCCCAGCTTAGAGAGCTCCATCTGACAGCCAGGTCACAATTTTAACCAGTTGCCTGAACTGGCTCTTTCAGGTTACTTCTGCAATAACATACCACACTGTTTAATTTTAGACAGCCAGATGCCACTACCCTACCTCAGCATCAGGGGTGGGTTCTAACTTACCTCGCCACCAATTCGCTGCCTCCCATGCCATGCAGGCGCGCCTCGGTGGCACAGGTGCGCCTCGGCGCATGCATGCACAGTAGAAAAAAATCCCCCCAAAAAAAGGCCAAAAACAAGATGGTGACGCATGCGCACTGCTGGAAACTCAGCTTCTGCGCATGCACATAAGAAAAAAAAACCAGAAAAAATTCAAAAAAAAATTTTCCCCAAAAAAAGATTCAAAAAAAAGATGATGACATCCACGGACCAGAACTGGCTCCGTGACATCACCAGCAGCTTATTACCTACTCTATAGAACCGGTCCGAACTGGTAGGAACCCACTGCTGGCCAACATGTATGAAAAGACTATAACTCCAGTTCCACGCCTGGACTAACATAAACAGCACCCTAACTCCCATCTACAGACTGACCCACTCTGAATGTCCCTCCTGCTCCTTCTGTCATGCAGAAAATCAGATAGCTTTGCCTTAGGGAGAGAATTGCCCAAGTGACAGGCCCTTTGACAGCTGCAGAATTCAGCTTGGCATCTACTTCAACATCTGACTTGCTCCTGCTGCAACTCCCCTCAGCCACCCTGTTGCCCAGGCTCTCCAAAACACCTCATACTGTAGTTATAATAGCAAAATGACTGGCAAAAATGTTACTGAATCATTTATTTGGAGAATAATAAAAGACAAATATAAAGCTCTTTACCCATGTGAGTATTTTCTAATTGTGACTTTCTTCCCAGGGAGTAATTCCTACTTTCCGAGTCAAGTTTTTGTTGAGGCTATTGCGTGGAAGACTGGAGGTAGATCTGGATAAGGACAAACTTCTGTTCAAGCATATGTGCTATGAAATGGAGAGGTTGCATAACGGTGGAGATGTAACATTCCATGATGTACTGAGGTATGTTGAGCAGCACACTTGGCCTGCAAACCTGAATCTCAGAATTAACTCCTAAGCACCAGGTCAGGAAAGATTAACCAAGGAGATAGGGCTTCATTGCATCTAAACCAGAGGTGGGTTCCTAACAGTTTGGTCCAGGTCTACCAAACCGTTAATAAATTACTGGATGGTTCGGTAGAACCGTTAGCAACCTGGGCCTGCCATGACCGTGAGCTGGTTCTTTCATCGGCACCATAAGTGTCGCCATTTCAGATTTTTAAAGCACTGCACACATGCGCACAGACGCAGCGCACCCCTGAGCGAACCAGCAGTAAGAAGATTTAGAACCCACCTTTGATCTAAACAGACTAAAGATATAAGTACAGTTTATAAAAATTACATTTTTTAAATTTAGGAATCTATTCAATGTATTTCTTTATTAATAAAACACATATCTAAATTGCTTTTTCTTATTACTCTTCTTTTTACTGTACTGTAAAAAGTGCAACTTTCATATTATCAATAGAAAACTTCAAGAGAAACAAAGTTTTTGTCAGTGCACTCATTGTTAGAGTTAAACAGTCATGGAAGCAGTTGACTTGAGTGAATGTTCACCAACCAAACTTTATCTGCTCTGATCCCATATTTGCTTATAATTTACAATTACTTCACACTCTCACTATGCAATTATCAGTGAACTCAGAGACATTAAGCATCTTTTTCCAAGACAAAAGAACATAGTAGAGTAGAGTAGAGTAGAATAGAATAGAATAGAATAGAATAGAATAGAATAGAATAGAATTCTTTATTGGCCAA
>JANHFT010006762.1:206312-221344 GCA_032467955.1 Pseudoxenodon macrops | reverse complement strand
ACTTACAACCATTGCAGCATCCCCAGTCATGAGGACGGGCGAGGCGAAACGCCCTTGACATGACATCGAGTTGGCCACGCCCACCCAGTCACATGACTACCCAGCCACGCCCACCCAGTCAGTCATTAGGGCTGAGAACCGGTTGTTTAAAAAATTGCAGCCCACCACTGATGTGAAGGATGTGTGTTTGTGTTTTATTTTTATAGTTACAATGTACACTGAAGATGGCATTTAATTTTGTTGCACAAGGTGCAATGACAATAAAGTAAACTACACTAAATTCTCCAAACCAACATAGCCCTTCATCTAGCACCAGTCCTCACATAGCAGTTCCAGTAAATATGAATCAAAATAGCATAAGAAAAGATCACAAGCAATAAATCTTCTAGGCTGGAAAATTATAATCCACAAATAAATATTCCCCTCACTTGCTTCATAAAACGATGCAAATTTAGAGATGATTTCAGCCCTTGAGTTGTAATATGCAGATCACTTATATACATTTCACTTCGGTTTGCAACTAGGAGATGAACAGGAAGAATAAAAGAGCTAGATGCTTTATTTTGAAAAGAATTCGGTAATAATTTGAGTAGCACTAAGCACCAAATTATGCAGATCATCAGATAAATATGAGTTGCTGAAGAATTAAGATAGGCTGCCGTTGCTTTCAATAAAATATAGTGATATGTGAAGAAGCAAAAGATTAAAAGGCCCTGACAGGTGTTTGAAATTGCCAAAAGCCGTTTATTCAGCTTTGCTGTTAAATTATTAAGGCAATGAACTTAAATTACCCATTTATAGTAAATGTGAAATATTCATTTCTGGCAACCAGCCACCTCTCTTAAAATGCTGGAGTCAGCAGCTTTTGAATGAATTTGCATTGTGTGGCCTCTGGTGTTCAAAGTCCGTTTTAGATCAATGTTCTACGATACATGCGTGGGACACATTTGTAAACTTCAAATTTCATTGAAGATGAAGGGGTTTTCCAATTTCATCAACGAAATAAAGTCCTCTTTATACTTCAATGTACTTTCTCTCTTATTTTCTCTCTCGCACACATGCACGGGTAGTCCTTGACTTACGACCACAATTGAGGTCAAAATGTATGTTGCTCAGTGGGAAATTTGTTAAGTGAGTTTTGTCCCATTTCACGATTTTTCTTGCCCCGTTTGTTAACTGAATCGCTGCATTTGTTAAATTAGTCACACCGTTGTTAAGTGAATGTTTTCCCCATTGACTTTGCTTGTCTGAAGGTCGCAAAAGGGGATCACATGACCCCATTGACCTTGCGACCGTCACAAATGTCAGTTGTCAAGTAGCTGAATATAAGTCACATGACCATAGGGATGTTGCAATGGTCATAAGTGTGGGAAATGGTCATAAGTTACTTTTTTCAGTGCCATTGTAATTTCAAACGGTCACTAAATGAACTGACGTAAGTAGAGAACTAACCATATAAGACACCACATTCCCTTAAAGTAATAGACTCAACAGTTACTAGGGCCATTCAAGTCATCGGATTCCAACCCCTGAGTATACAGTAGTTTCGTCCTCTGTGTTGACCAAGCCATTCAAATATGGCTGTTCACAATTAAAAAAGACATAACAACTACGGCAAATCCCATTTATCAGCTCGGATTGAGAGCCACATGGATATTTTGGGGACTCCCCTGAACTGAAATCTGAGTGGAGAAGCTCAAGTAGTGTTGATGGCCATCAATGTTTTTACCAGCTTAAATCACTTCCCTTATGACCTTGGTGTACAAAGTGAACTTTCCATCAGACGTCCATGAAAATAATGAACTAAGTGCTGAATAGTTATAACGCTTTCTACACTGGTTTACTTTTAAGAGAGAGTTTGGAAACTTCAAAAGGTGCAAAATATTAGGGAGGAAAGGTGAACAATTTATTTAATACCTCCTGGGATTTGCATTATTATTGAACATCAAAGTCTTCTGCAGTTATTGAAAAACTCTGGCTCCATACATAAAACCTACAATCAGAGGTGGGTTCCTGCCGATTCGAACCTGTTCGCTAGAACCGATAGCGGGAATTTCCCCCCCAGCTCGCTAAACTGGCAGCGACAGCTGGCTGGTCACGCCCCTGAACCTGTCATCCGGCTTGCAATCATCCAGCGAAGCAAAATTTAATTGAAAATAACTCTCTGCACATGTGTAAAGCCTCCTGCGCACGCACAGACAATTTTAACCCGGGAGCGACAGGGCGCACGCACAAAATGTGCACTTCTGGTGTGACCCCAAACCAGTAGGGAAGGTAAGTAGAATCTACCCCTGCCTACAATGCTTCTAAACCTCCCTATAGCAAGAGCTCGGTTAGTAGAAATGAAGAGGAGAACAGCTACACAATTGTGAAATGCCATATCAATCAGGGAAACCGTAAGAAAGATTCATCTTTCTTACATTGATTTCTTTGTTATTGGATTTTTGGAACTGAGATGCACATTAATTGCCTTTATTTACTGGACTTTAGAATTTTTACCGGTCTAGGTGTTTTGATCCTAATATTAACTGTTACTAATTTTTCAGTTGTTTTTGAAATATACAGGTGCCAATATTTTAGATGTCGGAAACTGCTGCCAGAGGGTTTTCGGTACTAAAAAATAGCCTTTTATGTTTTGATTTTTTTTTTAAAAGAGATGAACTGTGAAATGTTTATAGTGCAATCTAATGTCAGGGACACTGTAATGCATTAGAATCAGAGACAGTATCCTTTAAGATTGAAAGCTATCAGAAGTAGTTCATTGTGTCCAAGTATAACCTTGTCCCAGCCGTGAGGGAAACAGATTGTGGGTCATTTTTTAATAGTAAAGGATTGTGTGGGTCAGAGGAGGGTAGAGGGAAGGAATTGTCCCTTCCTGGCACAATATCCATCTATATTTTGGTATTTCAGGATATTTTCTTCCCATATGTACAGCCAGCATAAATGTGCTCAAAAGGATGCTTGAAAACAGGAATTGATGAGAGCAGAAGCAGGAACTGAAGGTTTTCTATAATCCCCAGATGAATAGCAATAGCACTTAAGATTTAGATCCCACTCAATTGTGCTTCACAGCAATCTGTAAGTATTTTACAGAATCAACATATTGCCCCCAACTATCTGGGTCATCATTTTAGCGACCTTGGAAGGATGGAAGGCTGAGTGAACCTTTAGCCATCAGGAATGAACTCCTAGCAGTGAGTAGAGTCAGCCTGCAATGCTGCATTCTAACTACTGTTCCATCATAGCAGACCATCCTTTCTGCTATTAAAATCAGGTCATCCAATACCTGATCCAGTTGCAAATGATTATCGATCATCTAGTTTGGCTTTAAGTTGGGAACAGGCCACATGATGAGTGTAGATATTTGCCCTGATACCTACCAGACTCTTTTTCCTATCTGCTTAAAAGGGTCTAATTAAAGTATTAAATGGGAAATTAGATAACCTTTATTGTTATTTTTTACTGTTGTCAAAAATGTGTGTGTGTGTACCCATACCCATGCATATACACATGCTATATACATACATACATATATATATTTAGTGAAGACTTTCATTGTACCTCTTAGAAAGTCTTGCATTTCTTAGTGTTTTCCCCCGAAATGATTTGCATACAACTTGAAAATGTCATATACAGTCAATGCTATAACACAGTATCAATGTATTGCATGTCCCCACCCCATACCCACATATAGTGAACTTTCAGAACTTCTCCTTTTTGGGTTGGTTCATCACTGGAAGCTTTCAAGAAGAGACTGGACTGCCATCCATCAGAAATGATGTCTCCTGCTTGGGTGGGGGTTGGATTAGCTGACCTAATTAAGGGATTAGGTCCCTTCCAATTGTGTTATCCCCTTATTTCCTTTTTATTCAGCCTTCATGTCACACCAAAATGCTCCCCATCTCAGAAAATGCTGCAAAGAGATAAAGGAGCAAGAAAACTGCATTAGGCAAGCAGATGCCCACTTAGATCATGTTGGATAACATTAGTTTAAAATGCCAACCATCTTGGGTTACTTCCATTAATCAAAATACTGCAAGGAGCCAGGCTCTGCTTAGCAAGCCTTTTAATTAGGAGCTCCTAATTGGGATTGTAATAGGGTCAGGCAGTCTTATAGATTCAATAAATGAAATTTAATTTAATAAGTGACAAAACATGTGACCAATTTTATATTTGACCCATTAAATGTAGGCTTGCAAACTACAACCCCTTCTCTAAAAGTCAGCTCACTTCTTCATTCTGGTGTGATGGTTAAATATCCCCGATTGTTAAAGCTGAACCACATTGTTAAATTTACCATGCTGACCATGGTTATGGATCTTTGGGTAGAACTACCACATGGGTTATGGTGGCAGGTCATCATTTTGTAAGCATTGTGGAAACAACCATTGGAATGAGCACTGCACAACTCTGAATGCTTCATGGAAAGAGAGATTGAGCAAAATGTACCATTTTCCCAGATCACCACAAGCCAGCTATTTCAGAAGTCATCCAAAGGCTTTCCGAAAGAAGAAAGAGGGCGAGAGGAAGGGGGGTGGAGAGAGAGAGAATTACACACTCACTGTCCTCCATTTCAGCAAGCAAGAATGAGACATAATACATTTCCCTTTCTTGTTCTCCAAGAGTATTTAATGAGTCTCACCTATGCCAGTTGGCTGGAGGACAGCCTTCTCTATTATGAGAATCATGGCTTCTTTTCTAATAAATGGTGGGGGTCTGCTCCTTTTTTCCAGTTTGCTAGAAGACCAATATGATAATATTGGCAGGATATCAACAATGAGTGAGAGAAAATAAATTCTAAGTACTACCAACTGGCCGAGCAGAAGACATTTATCTAGTAAGCACTTTGAAAATAAGATACTTTCATTCCTGGAGATTTTCATCACAAGGAAGCAACTAAACATTAGGGACAATGATTGGTGTTAGCTTCCTGTTTGATCAGCGTGTAAAATTACAGAGGGAAATGTCCATCTCGCTTATTCTCATATACTCCAGTGAATCTAAAGTAATGGTGGTACCAAAATCATAATGGAGAAAAGCAGGAGCCAATTTTTCTATTTCTATTTTCAATTTTTCTATGGGGTCTGCCAATAAAGAGGTTCTTGTTACAGCATATAGAAATTAAACCATTTAAAGCAGTTTTAAATTTAGATCAACTTAGAGAGCCAAAACCGATATTATGTTCATAGCAGGGTGTCCCTTGCTACTTTGCATAGCATCTGCTCAGTATAAATCTTCCAGCCAATAGGCAGTCATTTAGTGAAGGGGCTTTTGAGGTAGGGGGGTAGTCCGTTTGAAGCTTTGTTTCTTTGAGGAATTTGTATTGAATTATACAAAGCATGTTTCCATATACATACGTGATTCAACTGAGTACAAATTTACCAGATGTCACTTATAAATCAATGAAGTTAAGGAAACAAAGATGGCATTGTAACCAACTGCTACGAAGCGTATTTGAGAGACTCTCCTTTACCTTCTGGCAGGAATCAATGTGAAATACTTGCTTACAGAGATGCCAAAACTACAAAAGGAGCATTTAATAACTTCTGCGCCTGAGTCATCGCAAAACATTTTGCTGCTTGGGATGTAAAACAAGATGGCACCATTTCCTGTTTCTTGCAAACAAGAAACACTGCTGCTATGGAACAGCATCCACTAAACAGGTCTTCCTCAAATGTGTGGACTTCAATTCCCAGAATTCCCCTAGCCTATTTTACGACTGCCTTCCAGAACCTGTAGAACTTTAACTAATAATATAACTGACCTTGTTCTCTTATTTGGTGTGTTCAGAGAACTCTAGATAGCTTTGGTGACAAATTGTTGCACATTTTTCTTTTCTAGGTTTATCTACAAAAGAAGAGAAATATAGAGCAGATATTAGAAGGTGGAGAAAGAGGTGAGCTGCCTGTTATAGCTACGAATTGTATTTAATTTGGTGGATGGCAGGAAAGACTGAGGTGGATGGAACAATGAAGTGAAACGGTTGTAGTGATATCATATGTAGCTGGAGTTGGTATGTCTCAAACCAGTAACCCTGCAAGGTTCTTCTGGGAGATTTTATGATGTAATTCAGACCTTGAAATTTAAAACTTCTATCTCTAATAGTTTGTGAGATTTATTCCACCATACTGTGCAGCAACAGCTCTATTCTGAAAGCCAGACATCATGCAGAGGTGGGTTCCTACCGGTTCTATCTGGCTCTATAGAGTAGGTAGTAACTCCGCGATGATGTCACAGAGCTGGTTCCTTCAGTGTCTCCGTGGGCGGCGCCATTTTGGATTTTGCTTCTGCGCATACGCATAAGTTACATTTTGCTTCTGCACATGAGCAAAAGCTATTTTTTTATTGCCACGCACGCTTGAGGCACGACCCTGAGCAAACCGGCAGTAAGAAGATTCAGAACCCACCTCTGCTGACATGACTGCTGCCTAGTTTTCTATTATTTTTTAATAAGAATGGCATGCTTCTTAAAAATTCTTGCCATATTCCCAATACATACTGTATATTAGTTTATTCTTTTGGTAGTTCCTCCATAAGCATACATTGTATAAGGCCAGCACAGCAGGTAGCCAAACTTCAGTGTGATAACTGAGTTGTCTCATTGCCATCCCCTAAAACTTCAGTTCATTGCACCAGCGTGAGGGTCAGATGCTAGGGCAAGCCAGGAAAAAAAAAGGGACATTCAGTCAGTGTAGCAAAAAATCAAATGAAAAATGAAGCTGGCTTAACCTCCACCCAACCTTTGCCCCCTTTTGGGAAAGCTTCCAAATCTGCAAGACACTCATATATATTAGGATTCTTGAGATATGACAGTAGCTATACTGTATAACTGATATTAATATTCATATGGCGTTGTGGGGCAATTTGGAACATGAAAAAGGAGAGGGAAATTATGGGAAATGAGACATCTCCACTAACTTCCCTTCCCTACTTAATGAATACATGATTTTATTATTCTGTTTAATCATTAAAAGAATGAAGTGGATAAAAGAGGAATGTCAAGATGCAAGAACACCATTGCCCTTGGATATTTTTTTAGCAATTGATATGAAAATTAAAACTGGTTGCAGGGAATATATATTTTAAGTAATAAGCGCAGGAAAGATTCTTATCAATCTGAAGTGTGAAAACAGAGAAGGGGTTGCAAAATAAATTAGAAATCTTTGGTCACAACTAAGAACATGTATCTGATGTGACGGCAGATACAAGAGGGAGAAATCCCTTTTTGCTGAATTAAAACTAATTTGGAATTGTCCTTCTCACAAGAATATTGTATGGTTATTAGGGATCTGAATATGCAAACTGGGCTACGGTACCAGGAGTGTTAATGAACTTCTGTACTGGAAGTCATCCCTGGAAGGTGGGCATTCTTTCATTTCCAGACTGAGCATCAAGATCAATGATTTAGATGAGAAGATAAAAGGTGAATACATCAAATTTGCAGACGAATAGCCTGCAAATAGCCTAGAGGAATAGCCAATACTCCAGAAGATAGGCTCAAGATACAGGAGAATATTGACAGACATGAACTCTGGGCCCTATTTAACAAGATGAAATTAAGTGGTGAGAAAAGTAAAGTTCTATATTTAGCAAGAAAAACCAAATGCACAGGTATAGAATAGGTGATATATTTCTCAACAGTAGGAACTGCAAAAGGGTTATTGGAGTGCTAGTGGACAGTCACTTAAATATGAGCCCACAGTGTGCAGCAGCTGCCAATAAAGCCAACGCTGTCCTAGGTTGCATTAACAGAGGGGTAGAATCAAGACCATGCAAAGTGTTAATATCACTTTATAATGTCTTAGTAAGACCAGACTTGGAATATTGCATCAGTTTTGGTTCCCACAATACAAAAAAAGATGTTGAGACTCTAGAAATAGTGCAGAAACCACAAAGATGATTAGGAGACTGAAGGCTAAAACATATGTAGAATGGTTGCAGGAATTGGGTATGACTAATTTAATGAAAAGAAGCACTGGGATGATATTATAATAGTGGTCCAATACAGGGGTGAAATTCAGCAGGTTCTGACACGTTCTGGAGAATTGGTAGCAGAAATTTTGAGTAGTTCGGAGAACCGCCAAATACCACCTCTGGCTGGCCCCAGAGTGGGCGGGAATGGGGATTTTGCAGTATCCTTCCCCTGCCACGCCCACCAAGTCACACCCATAGAACCGGTAGGGAAAATTTTTGAATTTCACCCCTGGCCCAATATCTAAAGAGCTGCCACAATGAAGAGGGGGGGAGGTGGTCGACCTATTTTACAAAACACCAGACGGCAGGACAAGAAGCAATGGATGGAAACTAATCAAGGAGAGAATCAACCTAGACCTAAAGAGAAATTTCCTGACAGTTAGAACAATTAATCAGTGGAATGACTTGCCTCCAGAAGTTATGGGTGCTCCAACACTTGAAGTTTTTAAGAAGTGGTTGGACAACTATTTGAATGAAATTGTACAGGGTCTCCTTGCAACTCTGTTATTCTGTTTAAATAGCCAAAAATGCAGGGCAGTTGCTGAGTGCCCAAAATGCAATCATCTAACCACAAGGGCCCCTAGGTATCAGAATTTTGAATTCAGGTCATAAGTACCCTTTTTCAGGTCCATTGGAACTTTAAAGCGTTGCTAAGCAACCCATCATTAAGTGAGGCCTGTCTGTTCAAAAATCCAAAAGAACTGTTATCTCAATAGAACTCAGAAAGATGATAATATACCAGAAAAATGATATTATTACCTGCTCACTAAAACTGGGAATGAAATAGTCACCTCTATATAAGTGTAAAAGGGGAATAAATAGAGAATGCTATCAAGAACTGTACAGAATTCTTACGGAGAAAAACAAGGGGCATTACAGCCAGTCTTTTGATATGTTTTCATGCAATATTCTTGCACAAGACAGAATATTACCATTTACCATTATTGCAACACACATTTCAGTTCTGTTTTAACATGCTGTGTGGCATCTGCTATGTACAGTATTTTAGCAGTTTCTACCTCCTGGGCAGGAAATAAAAGAAAAAAAGAACATTTAAGGGAATATCTAACCATGTGACAGGCTTTTTCAAGTTTGCAAATGTACTTTCACTCTGAATGCAGAGTCTCAGGCTCCTAAAGCATCTGGACAATTCAAAATGCCTTTCTTCTAGTCCTAGCTCTAGATCTTTCTTTAAAGTAAACATAGCACAATAGAAATTATTCCCTTAATTATCCTAATTCAATACAAGCAGTAGAGAAATCACATCTGTTTCTTTCTTATAAAACTACTGAATTAGTTAGAATTACTTTATGGACCAGTCACAGGTTTTCTTTTCTGTCCATACTCCCTCTACAGCTTTAAATTTTTTATAACAGAATAAAAGTTGAACGGGTCCTTGGAGGTATTCTAGTCCAACCTAGTCTAACCCTAACCCTATACCAGTGATGGCTAACCATTTTTGGCACTGAGTGCCGAAAGTGCGCATGCATGAACACCCCTAGTGCAATGCGCATGCAACCCCCTGCACATGCGCGCATTACCCAACACATTTTGTGCATCCATGTGTGAGTGTGCATCTTTTGCATGCACTCCACCCTCCACACATGCACGGCAGACACCGAAAAACCAGCTGGCCAGTGGGAGGCACGTGTGCATGCGCAGTAGAGCTGAGCTGGGGTGATGGCTCCCGTGCCCACAAAGAGGGCTCTGCATGCCACCTGTGGCATGTGTGCCAGAGGTTCGCTATCACGGCCTTATACCATTTCAGACAAATGGCTGTCCAATCTCTTCTTAAAAACTTCCAGTGTTGGAGCATTCACAACTTCTGGAGGCAAGTTGTTCCACTGATTAATTGTTCTGCCAGGAAATTTCTCCTTATTAGATTTGCTTCTGTCCTTCATTAGTTTCCATCCATTGTTTCTTGTCCTGCCTTCTGGTGTTTTGGAAAATAAGTTGACCCTCTTATATGTCAATATAGAGCTGTAAATTCATAAAATTCCCATAACTTCTAACTGCAAGATGATGTTGAAAATAGGTCATGATAGAGATAATCTGATCATCAATGCTTAGTAACTAATGCACCTATTCTAATAATATCTCTCCATTGCTTCAGTCAGTAAATGCCTTACTCTTTCATGAAAACTATTCTCTCTGTGAAAAGATATCTTAAGACAGCTCCATGCCTAGAATCTGTGTCTGTTTTGGTCTTATTTAGAAAAATCAATATATTAGAAAAAATGGGACCATCCATTAGTCCATCTATTGTTCCATTTGTCTATCCATCTTCCTGTCTGTTCATCCATCCGCCTGTCCCTTTGTTTATCCATCCACCTGTCCATCCGTCTGTATGTCAGTTTGTCTGTCCCTTGGTCTGTCCATCAGTTCATCTCTCTCCCTAGTCATCTGTCTGTCCAGTTGTCTGCCTGACTAGCTGTCCATCTGTTGATCCTTTGAACTATCAGGATGCATTCTGAATGTGTGTGCATGTTATCCAAATAATACATAATATTTATTCTTTAATAAAAGCTTTTTTCTGTGGTTTTATTAAAGCAAGCAGTCTTTTTTTTTAATGGTGTTTGATTTGGAAGTAAACCGTTTGGGCAGGCTTATTTCTGTGGTGGAATACCACAGTGGTAGGATATCAGGTGCAACTGAGGTAAGAGGTCCAGTTTCCTTGACTTCTTTGCAGTTTTCCGAGAAGTACAGTGTCTCTGAGGCTATTTTGAAGTCTAAAGTAGAAAGATTTGAGTTCTAAAGCAGTAGGGATATTGTTTTCTTTGCATTTGGTTCATCATAATCTCTAATATCAGTGATTATCAAATTCTGCCTAAATCAAAGGGCACATGAGCCAGTTTGGTGTAGTGGTTAAGGTGCTGGCCTAAAAACCAGGAGGCTATGAATTCTAGTCCTGACTAAGTTAGGACTAACCCCTGACTGGGTTACCTTGGGCTAGTCACTCTCTCTCAGTCCAACCTACCTCACAGGGTTGTTGTGCAGAAAATAAGAGGAAGAAAGAGTATTATGGATGTTTGCCCCTTTGAGTTACTTATAAAAACGATAAACATAGGATAAAAGTCTAATAAATAAGATACGTAGAACATCAGCAATGCCTGGGATAAAACTATAAAAGTTATACTCATGCATTTTTAGCAGCTGAAAAAAACAGTTTGAGGCAAGGCAGAATGGTGGCCATCCAATACTGATATTCTGGAAAACAGGATTAAAGCAGTTTAACTGAACAATGACCAGGAGGTGCTTCCTAATTTATTAGCCTTCATTTCTAAAGATGTTTAAGTACGGACTGGACAGCCAATTGCAGTCAAAGCAATTTATTGGTGCTTCCTAGAGCATCCCATTTCATTTTAAAAACATGATACTTTCCAGCATTTACAGAGTTGAAAACTGCTCAATTTCATGTATTTTCTTTTCTTCACAAAGTGGTGCCTATTTCCCCTTCACCACCCTATGAGGCTAGAGTCTAAATTAATCTTCGGTAGCCCTACTATATTGCTGACATATAAACAATTACTGTCCTTGTAGATTGGGCAGCCTTGAATATTTCTAAAAGAAGTTCAGAGATGCTAAAAGAAATACAGAAATACAGTACAATATAGGAGAGGACCAAGAGGAACACCTCACTGTTTTAGGGCCCTCATAAATTTCCGTCCCTGTGGTAGGGCAATTGCATAATATAGTAATAACAACAATAACAACAGAAATAACTCATTTGGAAAAAAACTCTTCTCTCAGGATGAATATCTATCCGTCTTGCGAGCAGTACGTGATTGTTGCCAGAAGAAAGATCATGGTAAAAACAGATTACAGTTAGTCCTTGACTTACCACAGTTCATTTAGGGGCTTTTTGAAGTTACAGCGGCACTGAAAAAAAGTGACTTGTGACCGTTTTTCACACTTATAACCACTTCAGCATCCCCACAGTCATGTGGTCAAAATTCAGACGCTTGGCAACTGACTCATATTGATGACAGTGGCACTGTCTTGAGTGTGTGTGTGTGTGTGTGTCGTGATCCCGTTTTGCAACCTTCTGAAAAAGCTATGTCAACAGGGGCAAACCTGATTCGCTTAACAACAGTGTTACTCACTTAACAACTGCAACGATTCATGTAAACAACTGCAGCAAGAAAGGTCGTAAGGCGGGGCAAAGCTCACTTAAATTTCTCACTCAGTAACATAAATTTGGGGCTCCATTGGGGTCCTAAGACAAGGACTACCTGAAGTAATAGCTACGATAAGTCAGTCTGTGCCCCCAAGGCCTACCTGCCTACCTGCCTGCCTGCCTGGGATTGTTCCTAAGGAACCTAGCAGGCTTTTCTACAGAAGAACAATTCCACCCAGCTCACGAGGGACACGCATCCAGTTAGGATCGCTCTGCATTTCCCATTCCCAGCTAAATCCTCCACGACAGTGCGGTTGCAGACACACACACCCCAATAAATCCATGCGACTAGACCCTTCCTCCCCCCGCCACACCCCACACACATACACACACATGCCCAGCCCCTTCCCCGCCCGACTCCTCCGCCCCGTAGACGTCACTCCGCCCGTCAATGAGCGGAGGGCGGTCCTTTGGAGAGGCGGGGAAGCGGGGCGAGCCAATCCGCCAGCCGCCTGCCTTCCGGGAGCGAGGAGGCGAGGGTGGCTCCTCCTTCGGTCGACCGGTGCCCGGCCCGCCCATCCTCGGCTCCGTCTGCGGAGAGAGAGAGAGAGAGAGGGCAGAGTTCCCTGCGCGGGTGGGCGATGCCGCTCGGGCTCCTTTTCCAGCTGCAGGTAAAGCCCCGTCTGGGGCGAGGCGGGGTTCTGGCGGGACGAGCAGGGCTGGAGGGATCCAGGATCCCCGCGTTAAGGAAGCTTGCATGCGGCGGGGGAGAGCCTCCTTCCGCGGCTCCCTCCGCCAGAGCACCGCTCAGGACAAAAGGAAGCGCCGGAGGAGCCACGCCACAAAAGCGGAGAGAGGAGCGGGTGGGAAATCTCTCGTGGCCGGCAGGGAGGGGTCCGGCTCTCCACGCCACTTTTAACAAGCGTTTCCCCGCCTGCCTGTCCGCTCCGTCGCTCCTCTTTGCCTGCCCCCGGAGGCGCTTCTGCAGCCCGTCAATCTCTGATGCGATCTTTCCCGGGAACCTGCTTCTCTGCCCGGGCGGATTAGGGGGAGCGTCCCTTCCACGTTCCGGGAAGAAACACACACACACCCCGCCGCCGCGGGCAAAACTTCGCCGCGCTCACATCCGAGGATGCTTGGCGGGCTGACTCCCCCCCGGACGGCTATGGGTGACCTGCGTCCAGCCGACCTTCCGTGGCGGGTTTTTGCAAGGAGCGAACTCGGGACAGCCGCGGCTTAAAGGACCGGGACAGTTCGCTGGTCAAAGGAACCCGCGTTAAATCCCAAAGGTGCTTCTCCCCTCCCCCCGCCGCCCCCAAGAGGCAACTTTCTTGGAAGACGTTTCGCTTCTCATCCGAGAAGCTTCTTCGGTTCTGACTGGATGGTGGGGGAATGGAAGGGTTTGTATTCCTTGCAGACAGCTGGTCGTTTGCATTCTTCTTGGAGAGTCGTTGAGGCCACTTGGAGGTTTGTCCGGGTCCTGGAAGTCACCTGAGTAGTATTGGATGAGAAGAGAAACTACTTCAAAGAAAAAAGAAAGAAAGTCCAGTTGCCTCTTGAAAAAAAAGCACCTTTGGGACAAGCATGATCTAGATGACTGAGAATCTCCATAGACAATCCATGTTAAGTGTGTATGGGGATTCTCACTTATCCAGGTCATGGTTGTCCCAAAGATGCTTTTTGTTTTCAGGAGGCAACTGGACTTTCTGGTTTTTGTTTCGCTTCTCATCCAATACTACTCAGGTGACTCCCAGGATCATTCAAGAAGCTTCTTCAGCTCTGACTAGATTCCATTCCCCCACCATCACCTCAGAACTGAACAAGCTTCTTGGATGAGAAGTGAAACATCTTCAAAGAAAAACCAGAAAATCCAGTTGCCTCTTGAAAAAAAAAAGTATCTTTGGGACAAGCCGCATTAAGACTTCCTGGTCAGTCCATTTTAGGAATGGATTCAGAAATTTCCTCCTGGCAAAATGTGTAGAACAAATCCTCCATCTTGGGGGGGGGAGATATGCATGGGACATATTCCAACCTTAAAATTATTTTTTGGTGATGAGTTTTCGGTCACACGATAGAAAGTTTTGTGTTATGCCAGTGCCTTGCGGACAGCCCCTGATCAACACTGTATATGTATGCTTGCTTGCATGTAATCCCATTAAATTGCATGGGACATATTTCTAAATAGGCACACATAAGTGGCATAGAATTCCCCAATCTTTCTGTTGGGGAGAGTGCAAGTATATAGGATGTTTTTGTGTATGTTCTGAATGCAGAACACACACGCACACACACGCACACATATCCTTGGGCTTGTTAACACACCTCATTTGAATAAGCTTACAATGTGTGTAAGTGTGAGATTGAGGGAGGGATTCATTCTGGAGAATTTCAGAACTTAGATCCAAAGTCTCTGCCTAGAAAAAGATGACATTCTTCTTTTGAGAACCTCCATTATAGCTTTAACTGAAAATTGTTATTAATATTCTATTTTCCTTTTCACCCTGCTAAATTGTTTTTGTCTGGAAGATTGGCTTTAAAACAGAAGCGAATGGCAATGATAGCATAAAAATAAGATAATTAGCCAGAGTATGCCACTTTGTGTATTTTTATAGAAATCAATGTAGCGGATATTGCTATAGTAACCGTGGCTGGATTGTAGACTGAACACATTAATGTCCACCACAAATCAATTTATTTCCCATTCTCAGAAAGGACTTTGCTTGGGAGGTCTGGTATCATATATTGATCAAATCTTAACTGGTGGTTTATTTATTTATTTATTTATTTATTTTCCTTTTTTGCTCTCCTAAGTTAAAAAAATAATAATTAAGAAAGCTTTTTATTTAGCACAGGAATTGCAATGTTTTGCTTCAATTCCCCCCACCCCCAAAATAATATAGGACCACAGATCGTGACCAGTGAAGGAAAATTGGAGACCCCT
>JANHFT010006762.1:175570-188423 GCA_032467955.1 Pseudoxenodon macrops | reverse complement strand
AGAAGGCTCTTACCCTGGGGGTCACCAGCCGACACTGTCTAACCGACGGCACCCTGATGAGGCCCTCTCTATGGGAGTGCACTGGTCGGTGGGAGGCTGTTGGCGGCAGAAGGCGGTCTCGTAAAGTTAGTGTTAATGCTTAAGCAGGACCAAACCAGCCTTCGATGTCTTCCTCAGCCTCTCTTCATTCCCTCTTTCCCTTACCCGTGCAAGATCTCAAAGGGAAGACAAAGCCAGCAGCGTTTTAACACTGATGCTAGCAAAGGAAGCTGTGACTGTGATAGCTCCCTCTAGCAATCAAACATAATGCTACCCTTCCCCCCCCCTCCCTTTTCAAACAGCGGGAAGAAGCTACTTGCTTCAGTTTTGTGATTCCAAAGGTGGAGGGGAGGGGGGAAAGATGCAGCTTTATTGTCATCAGGAGGAGCTAGGCTACCCAGACAAACTTAGTGCTTGCTAATGTTGAAGAAAATAGCTGGGGGTTTCCTTTCATTCTTTTTCATTGTTGTTATCACATGGCCCAAATGGTCACATCGTAAAATAACATATTATTATAAAACGACATTAAAATGGAATGAAAAATCGAAGTGAGACATGAACGATCACATTTTTTTAACATGATCCATAAGACACTGGTAAAGATCAGAGTGGTCCTTGCGTGTCCCGCTCTCTTTCTGGTTACCTTATTGTCAAGCCAGGGAAATTTTAAAAAATGATTTTAAAAGATAAAAAAATGATTTTTTTAAACATTTAACTAAAAAAACAAACAAATACAGTACTTATAGTCCTCAACTTACAATCACCGTTACGAGCAGAATTCCTGTTGTTAAACAAGATGGTTGTTCAATGAGTCGCACCCAATTTTATGACCTTTTTGTCCTGATTGTTAAGCAAATCAATGCAATTGTTAAGGGAATCGTGGGGTCGTGAAGCGGATTCGGCAAATGGGGACGTTGAAGCTGTCATAAGTACATGCCAGTTGCCAAGCATCTGAATTTTTGATCATGTGACTGGGGATGCTGCAACACTTGTAAGTCCCTTTTTTCATTGTAGTTGTAGCTTTGAACGGTCGCTATGTGGACGGTTGTAAATTGAGGACTACCTGTTTTGAAGTCTATTTAGGCTGCAAGTTACAGACGTTCAACATAGTAAGAGACTTCAGATATGGATGTTCAGCCGAGCTTGCAATCTAAATCCAGGTAGTCCTTGACTTACAACAGTTCATTTAGCGACTGTTCAAAGTTACGAGAGCACTGAAAAAAGGGACTTATGACCGTTTTTCACTGACAATACCCTATCGTCACATGATCGAAATTCAGATGCTTGGCAACTGATTCATATTTATGACGGTTGCAGTGAGTGTTCCGGGGTGATGTGATCACCTTTTGTGACCTCCCTGCAAGCAACGTCAAGGGGGAAACCAGATTCATTTAATAAATGTGTTACTAACTTAACAGCTGCAGTGATTCGCTTAACAACTGTGGCACAAGAGGTCGCAAAATGGGACAAAATTCACTTAACAAATGTTTCATTTAGCCACAAAAATGTTGGGCTCAATTATGGTCATATGTTGAGGATTGCCTGTAGGCCTTTGTCTCAGGACAACTTCATTGAAGCATAAAGTGAATGTATACATGTCACAATCTTACAGTATGAATATAATCAAATCATATAAGCTCTGAATGTATACATTTCACAATCTTACAGTATGAGTATAATCAAATCATATAAGCTAGATTCTCTTCTATACAATGACAGAAGCACTTGTGGGCATTGTATCTTTTGGAACAGGAATCAAAATGCTTGCTGCAAATCCTTGGCATACATTAAGCTTGTGACCATCTGCTGAGGGTGGCAGAATGCCTTCCCACAATATGGTGTACCAGTTTAAACTAGGTTCAGGTCCCAACCACAAATGAGTTCCATTCTCTGACAGGAGATCATGGTGGGAGAAACAGCATAGTTGTAGAATGTGTGCTTCATTAAACTGATTAACACACTTGGCATGTGTATATCTTTGGAGTCATAATTGGCACTTTTTTTTTTGGTTGCTTTACTTTTTCGAAGATTGAGATGCAAAAGCTACATTTATTGTTTTGAGTGCTGCAACATACATCTTGGATTTTTATAGAATACCCTGGCAATGAAAATATTACAGGTTATTGGATTGATTGACTGATAGCGATTGATTTTAAAAAGCAAAATGTCTTCAGTCTTAGCCATAAGGGCATCCCGCTTCTTCAAACTGTGTGATAGCGTGGAGCAGGCAGGCTGGTCCTAGGAGCAAAGATCTGAAAAAAGAAATGCTTGTATTTTTCATGAATTACTCTCTGAAAGTACATCTATTTTGCATGAGCTAAAAGGGTTAGGGAAATGGAATTATCTAGACCTTACATCTATTGAGGTCTAACATATTGGTTTAGGATCAATGTATTGTCACTATCTTTCTTTCTTTCTTACTTACTTATTAAGATGATGGTAAGTGAAGATAGTTCAGATGGATTTGCTTAGGAAGGCAGTTCAGAAGTTAGAAATCCATTCTGCAGAAGTAGCCAAGTCAGGGACAATGGCTGTTTTTAAAAGAAATTTTAAATTTTAGAACAAGTCAACGTGGTGTCTATTTGGGTCCAGAATATTAAGCATATGACGAGAGAACCATGTCCTTTAGACATATGTAATGGTGAAAATAGAATAGAATAAAATAGAATAGAATAGAATAGAATAGAATAGAATAGAATAGAATAGAATAGAATAGAATAATTCTTTATTGACCAAATGTGATTGGACACACAAAGAATTTGTCTTAGGTATATATGCTCTCAGTGTACATAAAGAGAATAAAATACATTCCTCAAGAACAAAAAGATACAATACTTAGTGATAGTCAAGGTTACTAATAAGCTATCAAATCGTACTAGGAAACAAATAAAAACAATATAATTGAACGATACAAGCAACATGGTTATAGTAATAAGTGGGAAGAGATAGATACTGGTAAGGAAGAGAAGAAAATAGTAATATAGTTTTAGTAAATTATTTGACAGTATTGTGGGAGTGATGGCATTCGGGGGGGAAACTGTCTTTGTTTTGGTGTGCAGCGCCCTACAGCGTCTTTTTGAGGGTAGAAGTTGAAACAATTTATGTCAGGATGTGAGGGGTCTATAGATATTTTCACAGCCCTCTTTTTGACTCTTTAGTGTATTTAGTATACAAAACTAAGAAAACATCTTTATTTCTTATTTTTCTAGTGCCTTTAAATAAATCATAAAAAGATCAAAATAAAACAAAGGCATATTAAAGATGCATATAAGCTCTCAAAGAAAAGGAAAAAAACACATTGAAAGTGCCTTTTAAAACACTTCAAAATTACAAAGAAAAAAACATCATTTTAACACTAAATACTTACAACTATATATGTTGAGTTATATTTTGCAATCACAAATAACCAGAGTTAAAGATCTATATAGACCAGGGGTGTCAAATTTACGGCATCATGTTGCTGTCATGTGACATATTGCAACGTTCCCCCCCTTCACTAAATGGGGTGGGGGTGATCAGCACGTGAAGCATCCGCCCTGCTGGCTGTGAGTTTGACACCCCTGGTATAGACTGTCGTTTTTCTCTCTTTTGTCTTTTCTTTTAAAATTGATAGATAAAGAAGGATCCCAGTTTTCCCTTGGTTGGCTTTTGCTGAGTGTTCTCCTTGGCACCATGGCGATGCTGTGCAAAGAACAAGGAGTTACAATACTGGTAATTTTAACATTTCTTGGCAACTCAATTCAGTGGTAACTAGAGTGTTGTACACAAAAACACATTTTTTTGTATTTCCACATTACTCAGGATTTCTTACAATTTCAGCAGTTTTCTTTGGCTCTGAACATTTTTGAAAGGTGCATTGCTGCTTACCCTTATTCATTATTATCCTTGCTGTCATGAATGACCAAACACTGCATTAAACCATAATTTGATTTAATCATGGTTTGGCTATATTGACAAAAGATTTGGGTTTTCTGGAAAATTGAGGATATTTTCAAGTGCAAATTTATATGATTTTTAAAAAGTGCATTCATCTCATGATCTGTACCTTGCAGAAAGAAGTATTTTGGTTACATGATTTGAAGTGAAACAAAAATAATTTTGAGCCTGTTTTATGAGATTTGAACAGTGCATATCAAAAAATGTAAAAGCTAAGATGATGAACATTAAATTGTAAAACATCATATGACTTAGAAAATACCAAACTTGCATTGGTAGGAAATATATCTCTATAGCTATATCTTTGTTTTATAAATCACAAATGACTGGATTTGTCTATATCAGTTTTATATATGTGTGTGTGCATATTAGTCTTCCATTATTTAATATTTTCTAATAATGCCGGGATCAAATTTCCAGATTGATCCAGAATTCAGAATCGGCAATTACTGGTTAATCCAAGGCATTTGCATTTTGCTGTAGTTCAGATGATCTGTTCAAAGAATTATGGATTTATTGTATATTTTAATCAATTTAAAATAGCAACTCTATGCAGCTAAGATAGAGTTTAAAAAACACGCAATATAAAATAACAATATAATAAGCACACAATGGCATCTGAGCACCAACACCAATCCACAATAAATCAGCATCACCTCATGGGTTCAGCTAACCTCCTGACCCCCATTGCTAAATAATGATTTACTAATGATGAAGCTATAGACTTTTGAAGAGAGTGAAGGCTTTTCATGTGACAGCAGTCAAGTCTTTTATATTATCTGCAGATTTGGGAAATTGTCATTTGTTTATCCAAATTTAGATTAAATTAGGATCAAACTTTTTTGCTAACTGATTGAAATAAACCACACGTGCGCATGTCTGTATGGAACTGGTGTTTCCTCCAAAGTAAAATTGTAAACAAAAATATGTTTGGAATTTGTTAAATGCCTCAAGACAAATGTATAAGATGATTTTCTTGCAAAATGGGTAACATTCACATATTATGTAGAAGAGCTCAGATTTTTTAGAGTCATAAATAGAGTTTAACTGGATTATCAGATATGTTGCAAGTCCTTAATACTGGATAAAAGAGATTCTTCCTGAATATCAGTTTCAATTTGCTACACAAGTTGTGGATTTTTTATTTACCACTTTCTCTTTATGTTCAACATCTCATATAATTAAGACTATAGTTCTTTCTTGTTTCAACTGAAAGTAAGTCCCACTAAAATCAACAAGACATTGCTGATTATAGATAGATGGATTGGACTTTTTTTTTGGACAACTTTATACTGCTGAGCATAAGGCTGCATATTTACCAAATGCTAAACACCACTACATAAAGTTGATTTTATTTTTGGATAATCCCGCGCCCGCAGACACGCAAGCATACAAATAATTTAAATCATATAACACAAATTATATATTATTTTGGAGAATGTTTATCAAGAAAGTTTACTAGAAAAGTGCTTAATAAACCTACTGTGAAATGTTCATAGATAGGAAATACTGTGTGTTTCAAAAGTTCCATTCTTTGCCCAGATTTTCTTTTTACCCCAGCTTTATATTTTTTCACACACACACACACTTTCTTTCTCTGTATTTTCTGTATTTTGGTTCTCTGTACTCTGGTTCTCTGTATTTTTAGGGTTTAAATGCTCTGTTTGATGCTGTCGTGATCAACAGGCTCAATCTTTTGGAAGTTGTTTTGAAGATACTTCATAAGGACAAGTCAGTAGAGGTAAGTCCCTTCATTTTTAGATTGAATGAGATATTGTGTGAGATGCAGGTAGTCCTTGAGTTATGACCATAATGGACTCTGCCCATTAGGGTCAGAAATCAGGACAATGCTTCCTGCCTCTTCGTGGCTTGTATGCCAGCACACAAGTGATTGCCTTGCCAGCAAGAAGTTATGTGGTAGGAAAACGTTGGGCACACCTGCCTTTCTGTAAGAAATGACCAGGCTGAGCCTAAAAGAGGGGTCAGGCACGACATTAGTGTCAAGTCCCCTTGCGCCCATAAGCAGTTCTAAGTGTAGCCCATCTTGAATTCCGTTGACCCTCATCTATCGCCATTTGCTTCCATTGTTAATTGTTTAGATTTTGATAGAGAATGTTAGCATGTAATAAATCTCAATCTCTGTCTCTCTCTCTCCCCCCCTCCCCCCCCTCTCAAAAAGCCATCATGGTAAAACTGAGCTATTACAAAATGTTGTTCAACCAGAGGTGAAATCCAGCAGGTTCTGGAGAACTGATAGCGGACATTTTGAATAGTTTGGAGAACCAGCAAATATCACCTCTGGCTGGCCACAGAGTGGGGAGGGAATGGGGATTTTGCAGTATCCTTCCCCTGCCATACCCACCAAGCCAAACCCACCAAGCCACACCATGTCCACCAGAGATGGGTTCCTACCAGTTCTATCAGATTCTATAGAGTAGGTAGTAACTCCGCAATAATGTTACGGAGCCTGTGTTTCCATGGGCGGCACCATTTTGGATTTTGCTGCACACTTTGCACGTGCGTTCAAGGCACAACCCTGAGCGTACCAGCAGTAAGAAGATTCAGAACCCACTTCTGATGTCCATCAAGCCATGCCCACAGAACACAGGTAGTAAAAAAAATTGGATTTCACCACTGTGTTCAATTGAGTTACTTAAATCTCTTGCTTATCCTAATCTTGCTTTTAGCACATGGTTTCCATTTGTTTCAAGTGGAATTTACCTGCAAATAAAATGATCGTTGGAATCAGAATGTTAAAATTAGGAATAGAATGCATACACCAATGCCCAGAATAGATTTCTTTGGATATTTCATTATAGCTGAGAAGTTTCTGCAAGTAATGGTATTAAAGGTACCTGTTCAGTTAGGCATGACATGCAATGCAAGGAGTATGGTTTTCCATAAATGTGCACGTAGATTGGATAGAAAGGTTCTCAACTGAAATCCAAAACTTCTGGAAAGTAACAGTAGGGGAAGTCAGCATAGGAGAGATTTCTGCAAAAATTACTCTGACTGCTCCTGTGGAAGTCATCAAATAGGTTTGTTTGTTTATTTTCATCAAATTTCTACATTGCCATCTCGCTTAAGTGACTTGTATTCTCACCAAGAGATCTGACAGCATTGCATATTTAATTTTACCTCACACTTCAATCATATTGTATGACCAATAGGGGGCACGTTTAATAAACAGTAAAAAAAATGAAACATTATATATGGCTGAATGTTTTTAAAAAGCACCAAATTAAGTATCATATCAAAGCTTTAATGTGACATCTGTCCACAGCTTTTGAAACCTGACTGTTAACTGTAATGTTGGCTTTCTTCCTTGTTTAATCTGTTGTTTTCTCAGTTATCAAACACAGTGAATAGTAGTACCAGATAACTGCCAGATGTCATAAAGGAGTGCATGTCATCTAACAAATTCAAAATATTATAGAATGCTATTAATGTCAAATACTAAACACCATTAATATTCTCTGTCAAATAAAATAAAATAAAATATAAATAAATAAATACCATTCCAGGCTACTATTGAATTCTGTTACATGACAGCTATAAATATTTTTAATATCTGTCAAAAGTATATACTTTTTTTCAAATTATGAACAATTAAAGCAATGGCAATACTATATAGAGTTTGCATACATTCACATTGACATATCTGAAATAAGTGAATTGATACATGGAGAAGGTAATGTTAAATATTTTTTCAAAAAACCTTTAGCAAGCTAACAAATATTTCCACCGAATTTCCTTCCAAAAGTCTTCTCTGTTGTTTTCAATGAAAGTGGAAGTTTTTATTTCATTATTAAGCTTGTGAAATAGTTAAGCATTGAAATGTATAGAATTATTTATTAAGTTTCCCTACTGTGGTACAGTACTATAAAACAGAATGCTTGCTTTTAATGACATTTTATATTATCCAACAATCAAGCCAGTGCATAAATATACAGATCAATAAAATCAAATGACAACAACATAAATTCAACTAGCAAGTAACACCTACATGGATGTTTCTACAATGAGGAATTGCATTTCAATATATTTTATGGCAAAATATATCATGATAGATGCTTCTCAAACTTCGTTATTCTTATACAGCTATGGAATTTAATTTGGGCCATGATTCAAACCATTTATGCCTCTAGCTTTCTGGAAAGTACTTAAACCATGGTTTGTCCAAAAACCTTGGGGATCCCATGGGGAGCGTGCAAGATGGCTGTGTCAGGTTCAGATGGTTGTTGTTATATCTTTAATCCTGACTGGCTCAAAGTTGACTCAGTCTTCCATCCTTCCAAGGTCGGTAAAATGAGGACTCAGATTGTTGGGGGCAATAGGCTGACATTTGTAAACCACTCAGCAGTATATAAGTCTAAGCGCTATTGCTCTTCTCCCACAGTTTTGGTTGTTTTAATGACTGTTACAATTGTTTTTAATGAGACCCAGTTAACTTTTCTCATTCTTATCCAATCTGTGCATACTTACCTGCTCTGTTTCTATTTTTAAGAGTAAAAAGCAGTTAACAACTTAGATTTCTTTCTTTTTTTTAATAATTATTATTTTCTTTTTCTTCATAGAGCCTAGTGGTTTTTAGAAAAGGACTTCTTTTCAGAATTACTCTTTTGTTATCTGGAGGAGCCACTGTTCTGTACGCCCGCTGGCAAATCATGGGCACAGGGCCTCCAGCATTTACAGAAGTGGATAACCCAGCTTCATTTGCAACCAGTCCGTTTGTAAGGGTAAGCTGGAAAATATGAGGTTTTGCCGACATTAATGATTGTTCAAAAGATCAGACAGCGGCACAGTGAATGTGCTGTATAAATTGAGTTCCTTGTTCAGTTCCATCCATGTCAATAATAGTTTAGGGGAAAATATGTCTACCAGAGGTCTTGGAAATGGTTGCTGATCAAAATAGACAGTATTAAGGCTGGGTAGACCAGGATCTCATGTGGTTGTATAAGTCCATTTCAGGGCCAACATGGAGGAGGTGTTGGAATCAAAGAAATGAAAACAGAAGTGATCTCCCTCGGATTGAAACTGTGCCTTTTTTAATAACATATACACAAGAAGCTTGGCTCCAGTTGTGTGGTCATTACAGCCATCTTGAATTTTAAACTTTCCATGGTGGCCTGTGATTTACATGTACATTATTTCCTAACTTTCCAAGGAAGTGAAATCATCTTGACCTGCAGGGTGATTCTATTCACACTGAGATAACATTATTGTTACTTACATTTCACCAGCTGCTTGAGTCTCTGTGAAGTCTCTTTGGTTCCATCCGGTTTAAATAGCTGAAGATGTTTCCTTCAGAAATTCAGATTCATACATGAAATGTTGATTCCCTTCCCTGTTTTTGATATTCCCACCAGCTGTTATATATATACATACATTTTTCCCTTTCGTTGACAGGCTGTAAATTATAATTACTACTATTCTCTGAATGCTTGGCTGTTGCTGTGTCCCTGGTGGCTGTGTTTTGATTGGTCAATGGGCTGCGTGCCCCTTATTAAATCAGTCAGTGATTGGAGAATAATTGCTCTGGTGCTTCTTTGGCTGTGCCTGATTGTGCTAGCATGCCAAGCTTTGGGTTCGAAAGATGGCCAGAAAAGAAGGTAAATTTGGGTTAACATGTTGGTAAGACATTATTGCATGACATCTGGCACCACACTTCTTTGTGGAATTAGTGGAATCAATATCATTTAGCAAATACAGTGCCAATAAATATTTATAGCAGTACTTTCCTAATTTGGGTCCATCTTTATTTCTACTGACCATGGGTAGGAAAACCTGAAGGGGAAAGTGACTTTTATCGTCTTTGTGAGAGGACATTTTGAGCTCCTTAACTCTGTAGGTGGTAAAAATAATAATTTGTGCTCAGAATAACCTATAATTGATCTGTGATGTTTTTCAACACTGTTTCTCTGGCAAAAAATAAATAAATAAGAGACTAAAAAAAGAATTATTGATATTGGCTGTGTTAGTTTTAAATGGAATTTTCCCCCAGGATGATTACTCTTTTGTTGGTAAGCAGATCCAGGGAAAATAATGAGAAAACATCCTGTCATTTTAAACAAATGAAAGTTGCTTGACAGAATTGAATTGTTAAATGATTTCTGTAAAAGTATTAAGGTGCACTTCTGTGCTGATTAGATAATCGGTAATTATTCTTTCGTCTGCAATTGTTTTAATTGACAAAAGGGGTTGGGTTCAAATTAGACATTTTCTGTGAACACTTGCTTTGTTTGAGAGTGGAATTTTTTTTAAAAACAAGAATTATTTTAAAAATAATAATCTTATGTGCATCACAGTTCTTGAACTGTTCATTGTACATTATGTGCATTATTGTATAGTCCCATAACTTGCAAGGAAAGATTGTTGGGAATTTGCTGGGAAGAAATTGAAAACTTTCCTTCTATTTTTTTTTATTATTATTTATGGTACACTGCGAGTCCCATTTGAAGCCAGTCACCCTGTCCCTGTGCCAAAACCTCCACTACTCCATCCCACATTGTTTAGGAGACACCCATTTCTACAGAAGGTTTTTCAACAGACAATTGAAAAGACCGGGATATCAGAGAATAAATATGTAGTTTATTTATCTTAACACCCATCATCCCTCCACATACATGCACACTTTTTGTTCTGCAGAGTTTTACTCTAGACACCTTAGATTTTTTTTCTGTACTATATTACGCTAGGATGTTTAAATTTTCCTTGATACTAGTCTTTAATATCCCTGAAACATTAAAAGGAAATAGCTGTATTTAGGCCGTTGATCTGTTGTGCCTACACATTGATATAGGGCAGTGTTGGCAAACCTTTTCAGCACCAAATGCCAAAAAATGGGGGCGTTTGTGTGCCGGAAACCGGAAAAGCAACCACCTGGTGCTCATGCACGCGCTGGTAAGATGATCTTCCATTTTCCGATGCCTGCATGCGCTCCAGCCACCTGGTTTTCTAATTTCTGGCACACATGCACGCGCAAAGACCAGCTTGCCGGTGCACATGCACACGCAGGAAACTGGAATTTCATCTTCTGGCACGCGAATGCACACTGGGCAGCTGCTCTTCTGGTTTCTGGCGCTCCAGCGCACGTGAAGACCAGCTGGCCAGTGCGCCAGAACCCAGAAGAGAAATGGGTGACGGCTTGCGTGCCCAGAGAGATGGCTCTGTGTGCCACTTCTGGCATACGTGCCATAGGTTATAGGGGGGGGAACTAAACAGAGAGCCATGAATCATTTATTTCTAAATTGTTTGTAAGCCTTTAATACTGGAAGTTAAGGACTGTGCTGAGAAGCCTATATGATTTTTTCCCCCCATGATGATGCTTTCTGGGGAATGGAAACTTAAGACAAATGGCAACATGCGTTTAGTGGCATAATGACACAAAGCTTGTTCTTAGGAACTGATGTCCTTAAGTTTGACAGTAGTACATTAGCTGTGGTATGTTTCGTCATCACTTGCTCCCTACCTTCCCCCTGTGGACCCTTATGGAAAGAATGAGAAGGAGCCTGACAGTCATGGATTTTTGATGTTACCGAACCCCACAGAAGGGTATAGCCGAGCTCTCTGGCAAAGTAGGGCTGGATGCTTAGATATCTAGTGTCAAAACCTAGATTGAATTTCTTGTAACATATATATATATATATATATATTGTAGTAGGAGTTTTATTTCATGTTGTAAAATTATTTTTTCCCCTCTGCATTTCAGAATCCTTACCCTGGGATTGGGATTTCTCATCATTCCTTTTCTTCCTGCAAGTAACCTGTTTTTTAGAGTTGGATTTGTTGTTGCCGAGAGGGTCACCTATCTCCCCAGTATTGGTTACTGCATATTGATTACATATGGATTTTGTCTGTTGTGTAAGCAAGCTAAGAATAAGGTACAAAGAACATTATCTTAACAGTGGGCAAAAAAAAAAATGAGAAAAGAGAATTAAAAGCTGAGATTCCTATTATATGTCTTCTTTCTCAAGAAATTGTTGGTTGCTGCTCTGCTGGGCCTCTTACTGATAAATGTGTGGCGTTGCATCATCCGTAGTAACCAATGGAGATCGGAGGAGCAGCTGTTTAGAAGCGCTTTGTCGGTCTGTCCACTGAATGCCAAAGTAAGCATTTGCGCTTTGTAAAAATAATGATTCTATTATCCTATTATGGTAAATAATGATCATTTCTGATATTTATCTTCTTTATCTCCCAATCACTTTAGGATTATTCTCTATTATATCAGCAGTTTTAGTAACTAAAATAGCACCTGAACATTTAGTGAAGGCATTTATTCCTATTGATTTGTCTTAGTTCAATTGTTTTCTGTATACATTTTTATTATATCATTTCCTAATTGGAAAACAGGACCCTAGGGAGAAAAATCCTATGCATTCTATAAAAGGTCACATTAAAACCGTTTTTATAATAAGTGAGCAATGTTTCAAGTCTTATTTAGTGATACAGTTGCTGTATTAGTGATAGCTAATAAAAATAGTATCATATTTCTTGAATAGGAAAACAAGAACATCTTCATTGCGTGTTTTAGAGAAGGTGTCACACCCAATTGTATTGGTTGGATACAAGCACACTAATTAACACAGTCTTGGTTTCTAAAATGCCATGGGCATCTTGCCTGAATTAAAGCTTTGCCTTCAGGCCTTAAATTGTTTTTGCTTCTCCATCACTAGAGTTAATTTGAATATTGTTGATGTTTGAGTGCGGTAAAAAAATGATGAGGATTACATGATCTTTTGTGATGCAGTGGTGTATGGCACACAGTCACAAGCTGCATAGCATTTTTTAAGCTTAATAAACCCAGTGAACAAGGCTTTGGGGTATACATATCCCTTATTGTGTAGACCAACAATTTCAAATGCTTTTATACACTTTT
>JANHFT010006762.1:153964-165058 GCA_032467955.1 Pseudoxenodon macrops | reverse complement strand
CCCCCCCCCCCCCCCCCCCCCCCCCCCCCCCCCCCCCCCCCCCCATTAAATTATGAGCGTGGGCATGTGCGTGGTTGCTTTCGGCACCCAAGGAAAAAAAGGTTCGCCACACATCAGATATAAGATCATGCTCTTTAAAAGAATAAATCAAGACAACCATTATAGAACAATTGTCATGAAAGCTATCCATTTTTTTTATATAATGGTTATTTCCTTTCCCTTTTAATTTCTCCTCTTTCCAGCTGTCTCTCTTTAATTTCTTCTCTTTACATTTTTTCATCCTACTTAAATCTAACCCTTTATTTGCTTTTTGAACTGAAATCAAATAAGCTAGTACTGTATTTATCATATCAGTAATAATTGGATATTACTGATACAATTGGACAAAATATTTCCAGTTTGAGTAGAAATGGCCTCAAAATACCTTCCTACCTTCAAGGTGGAAGCAATTGTTTTGAATTCACACAAACTGTTCCAACTTGGTTAAAAAAAATTCAAGTCCCATTTGAAGCTGAAAATATCTGGCCCAAATTTGAAATCCTTTTCTTTAGGATCCAGACAGCCCATGTCGAAGTCAGAACAAATATTTCAAACACAAAGCAGAGAATTTCAAACTTAAATTATTTCTAATCTGAGACAGTTTGCACAACCCTAATTGCTGATCATGCATCATTGCTTTGCATTATGTGTTCTGAATTAGAAAATCAAGCCATTATAATGTGAAGTTTATTTTAAATTTGTGGATTTTCATTTTTTTTATATTTTACTCTTTGTTTATATTAATAAAAAAAAATTGTTTTTAAAAAAATCACCAATTAGTTAATTTACTGTCCCAGATCATTTAGAATTCTAGTAAATCCTTGTAGAACTTTACATACATAAAAATCTTGAATTCAGTATTTTTGAAATTATAGGTCTTTGCAGAAACTAATTTCAACCAGCACAATAGGATAAAATTGCTTCCATGTGTTGTGAGAGATGAGACAGTTGGGTTAATCCAAACCATGATTCAGTTAACCAGCATTACATGCGATGCAACTCAGATCAAGAATAAACCAGCAGGGAGCTGGATCAGCGGTTAATTCCTTTTCTAATATAGTTGTAAAAGGCATGTGGTTACAAATATATTGGGTACTTAAAGTGACATTTTTAATGTGTACTTGTTAGTTTGCATGTGTACATATGGGTTTTTAGATGAGATGTAAATTATTTTCCTTTTGAAAATGATAAGTATTAAAACTAATAATTTATTTTGGAACTATTTGAATAGCATTTTAAAACACTATAAAAGTACATTATACCTCATAAGATCTACATGATGGGTTAAGGTTGAAGCCGTGGTGAAAATGCTACGTACTCGGTCCGGTTTGGGCGAGTAAGTAGCAGCAGTGAGGCTCCACCCACTTGCCTGAAAGGCCCAATTTCTGGGGTTTTTTAACCTCTGTGCATACATAGAGGGTAAAATAGTGTGTGTGACGCAGGTGTGCATGCAAACCAGTAGGGAAGGTAAGTAGATTTCACCGCTGGGTTAACGGTTAGGCTTTAAACATAGTACATCAAGAAAGGCATTTGGATGACTTGCCCAGGTTATTTACTAATTGTTCATGATTATCACAGGTGTTGGGCACATAGTTCCACAGTGGAATAGTCACGAGTCATTATTTCCTTCTGGTAACACACCCAAGAATCTTGTGGCTGTGTTAATTTCCAGTTGTAAAAATTCCAGCAGTTACACATGATCTTTCCGACTTGGTCTACAGAAACATTGGCAGAAAGGTGGTTTTTTTTTTAAATCAAGATTGTCTTTGCCTGGTGAAACCCTGTCATTTTTTGTTGTGGGTCGCATGTGTGAAACTATAAAAAGCATTGGACTTCCAATTGCACAGACGTCCTCTTGACCTACTGATACTCCCCCTAGAGACAGCCCTGTTTTTCTATACAGTTTATCTTCTTAGAGATGGTTACTTCTGGGTGCAAAACATTTATTTTGACATAGTTGTTAGTGAGTGCTTATTAACCTTTCCTGGGAAAGGTGTGAAACTGTGCCAGGATATTTGTTTATGTCCTTACCCATGGCAGCATAGAACATTTTGTTAACTGAACTGGTGTCAGATTTGTGAGAGATTTACATCTTGTTTTTTTAATTATTGCCTGCCAATATCAGTGGGATTTAGAGTAGAAGTACAGATTATGCACTAGTTGTTTAAAAAAGAATCTTCGAAGGTGATGATTGATGGAGGGAAAGCAATAGGGAGGATAGGAACATTTAATCAATTAATTCCCTACAATTTTTTTTGAACAAAAACTGTCCATATGTCAAGCCGCTTTGATTGGCAAATTAACAAGTCAACCTGATGATTTAGAAGGCAATTAATAAGCCTCTCTCAAACCTTCCTTCAGACTTCTATATTCCGTATTGTAAGGCACTCAAATTAATGCCATATTTGTTTGCTCTCCAGTAAAAGGCACAGGATCAGGCTAGAAATCATGTCTTTTTCTAAAATGAAATAATAGCTATTTCAATTATAAATTCCTTTACTGTCTATAATGCCTTTGAGGATTGGGGCTCAAGTTTAAAGCTGCTTGCAAGTTTTTGCTCTGAACTGTAATCTGGTAACAAATTGGGATCCTCTGTGCAGGTAGTCCTTGACTTACAACCAGAATTGAGCCCAAAATTTCTGTTGCTAAGTGAGACAACAGTTAAGTGAGTTTTTCTCCATTCTATGACCTTTCTTGCCACAGTTGTTAAGTTAGTAAGATGGTTGTTAAGTGAATCTGGCTTTCCCATTAACTTTGCTTGTCAGAAGGTCACAAAAGGTCATCACCTGACCATGGGACATTGCAACTGTCATAAATATGAGTCAGTTGCCAAATGTCTGAATTTGAATTGTTTTAAGTTGAGAGGAGCAACGAGTACTAAAAACGCGTATTGAGCAAACCAATACTCCATGATCCTTTATTTCGGCCAGAAGAAGTAGTGAGTCATGAGGCAGCTGACGCTAGCAAGTTCTACCTTACACATTGAGTACCAGAAGAATTGAGTACCAGAAGAAAAACATGTACCAGGACAAGATTTTCACTTCAAAACACATTGAGTACCAAACTTTACAAGTTTTAAAGCAGCTGAGTACCAAGAAAATGACTGTATTAAATTGGATTGTAAGAATTGTAGCTGTTTATTGTAAATATTAACAATTTTCTAAGTATGGATTTTGTAAGTATGGATTGCACAGGAGAATTCATGGGATTTCTGTGTGCATTAGAACACATAGAGTTATCTACGGTTAGTTTGGTGATATGTTCAATGTTTGTCTATGATACGTTTCAAGTTTATTCAGGGAGGGCTTGTTAAACTGTAATAAAAATTTACTAATAAAAATGCATGAAGCCTCTAAAAGTAGTGTCTTATTTGGATGGATGGATGGATTAATGGATGTCTTAATGGAAGTCCTTCAATGTTAATAATTACAATATTGGTGCCACATATGATTTTGCAGGTTTGCATCTGAGCAAGTCTTGAATTTCAAATCAGTATTTCCCACAGTGTGAAACTGTCTTCTACCCAAATGTGTAGATAATTAATTCCTAGCTATATAGGGGTAGTTTTTGATTTATGATCACTCACTTAGAGACCATTCAAAGTTATGACAGATTACAACACACGGTTCTGAAGTTCTGACACTCTTGCTTAAAGACCACTGATTTGCTGAGTGACTGCCACAAGAAAAGGTAATAAAATTGAATTGGTCACACACTTTATGACTGTCGGAGCTTACAACTGGATAGGCTCCATTACTGTTGTAAGTCAAGGGCTACTTGTATCCTGTAGTTTCATCCAGGAACTCAAAACATGCACATTGTATTCCCTTACAGTGTACAAGCTTCCAAATGTACAAGTTTATAAACTTCCTTTACAGCAGATTTCCATGTTTCAGGCTTTGCGGACCAGCAGGGAAGGGAGGAGATGGTTCACTTAAGCGTCTGGCAAGCACACTCTCTGCTCCATTTGCCAGTGCGGCGTATATGCACACCCACACAAATGGAGTGTACACACTTCCCTGCTACTGCACAAGTGAGGATGCATGCGTGTGTGTGTGTGCACTCTCCGACAGTTTCCACAGCCCAGTTGCAAACCCCTCACGGCCCACTAGTTGTGGACTCTTTACAGTATCACCTAGAGAGCTTCCATAACGGAACTAAACCTTCCCAGTGCTAGTTCATACCAATAGACCAGTTCCTGGATCAAGAACATCTAGACAGGCTGCAAAGTTCGAACACTTCTATGAATATTATTTCTGCAAACAAATGGCTTCTGTAAGAAAAGGACTACCTTATTTAGAAAAGCAGTGGCTTTCACTATGGATTGCAACTGCATTCTGGATTTTGGGCAGGATTATTTGCAAGCTCCCAGGTCTACTTGCCTGAAATTCAAATACTTAACAAAGTGTTCAACAAAGCCTCTCTACACTATGAGTGCATCTTTCCCTTCAGGGTGAAAGTAATGATTGCTATTATGCGAATGCATTAAGTCAACAGAAGGCAGAGACATACTGTGGCCACCATAAGAGAGAAACCCGTTCATAAAATGGCTGCTACAGTGAACTTGATTAGTATTTATCGAAAGTTACACCAGCCTCCCAACGTGCTTTTTATCATCTCAATGAGACCACGACATTCCTACAAATAAATTTGATAGCAGAATCCTTTTTTTAAGCTAGTTTGCCAGTTTCATATTTCCACATCCACTGTTAGCACTACAAGACACTTTATGAAAAAGTTCCTATGTCTACATGGTTTCTCTACAGCTGGAGTATTACTCTTTCATTGTTATGTGTTTGAAACAAATAGGAATGCAGTTTAAATTGTCAATTCTTAAATTTATTCATGAGAGGATCAGGGTTGCTGGTGAAAACGTCAGCAGTTGTATCAACTGCAGTAACACAAGGGGAATAGATCTCACCAGCATAGCCATAAAAAAAAAAAAAAAGATTCCTCTTCAGTCTTTGTCACTCTTAGACAATAGCTGTCCTCGCTGTCCCTGGCAATGAGGTTGCCCTGTTACATCTCATTCATCAATGAACTGATATTAAAATCTCAAAACAATATGAATTTGCAGCAACAATTTAATTTGTTTGCCTGGAGGTGCAGAATTACCTCCCAAGAAATGGCTAGCAAAAAAGATTTTGAGTAAATTTACAAATAGTGGCTCACACACACACAAAGGCAACACAGTTTTCATCTTAACCTTATTGCTTAACCCATCCCAAGGCATAAAGGGAAATCCACTGGTAGTCTTGGCAACAACAATCTCCTCCCTTGCCCTTCTTTCTCTCTGACATCCAACAAATCTATGGTCGTAGAATCCGTACAGTCCCATCAAGTTGGATAGCTAGAAGGCACATTCTTCCACCTCTCTAGCTGCAGCATGAAGTTGCCCTACTAGCATTTTTAAATGACAAGTCCTTATATTTCTTTTATTCCCAGCAGAGATGGGTTCCTACCGGTTCTAACTAGTTCTTTAGAACCGTTAGTAAGTCAGTGATGACATCATGGAGCCGGTTTCCTCATTGTCTCAATTGGTGGCACCATCTTGGATTTTGCTTCTGCGCATGCGCAGAAGCTAATTTTTGATTGCTGCGCATGTACGCAAGGCATGACCCTGAGCAAACGGGTAGCAAAAAGTTCCACAACCCACCCCTGATTCCCAGCCTACAGTATATAACAATAACACAGTTGGAAGGGACCTTGGAGGTCTTCTAATCCAACTCACCCGCTCAGGCAGGAAACCCTATACCGTTTCAGACAAATGGTTATCCAATTTCTTCTTTAAAATCTTCCAGTATTGGAGCACCCACAACTTCTAGAGGCAAGTCATTCCACTCATTAATCATTCTGTCAGGAAATTTCTCCTTAGTTCTAGGTTGGTTCTCTCTTTAATTAGTTTCCATCCATTGCTTCTTATTGCTTCTTCCATTGCTTCTTCAGATGCTTTGGAGAATAGGTTGACCCCCTTTTTCTTTATGGCAGCCTGTAGACGCAGATTACAATTGTGTTCAGCTGTTTCAGTTTTAAAAAAGAGTTTTCTCTCTTCTCCCAACACACTTTCTAAAAAGCTTCATCAATCATGTGATTAAGGATGCTGCCAGGGCTAGGATCTCCCTAGCTTCTATGGACCTCCTGATGTGGCACACACACATACACCCCGCTTCAGTTGCCTGGTGGTGCCCTCCATGAGCATTTTTACTTGGACTGCAAAGATATCAAAACCTGGCTTGCACTGTGCGTCTGCATGCACCTGTCCAGAATTCTGAATAGCATCAATCAAACACTATACAGCTTCTTTATATACAGAGGGTTCTTCTGAAGAAGGCTACATCTGCTTTTAAATATTGTATGAATATAGAGGTGGTTTTTTTTAACCAGTGCCAGCTCTGCAATTAACAAACAGAACTAGTAAGAGCCTGTTGGTTCTGTGATGCAAATGTCTGAAAGAGACCTGAGTTCTGCTAGTTGTCTACTCCATTGTCAAGTTCTTAAAGATGCTTCACTGAGGTCACATGTAAGTTAAGAGAGGTGCAAAACAAAGTGGATGATATTCTCCCAGCACTTTACACAAGGTTGAAAGACTCCTCCCAATTTACCCTTTGTATTTTTGCTGGCCCTGTCAGCTAAGCTATTTTGAGACATGCACTTCTGTAGATACCAGAACTAGGCTATAACTTTCTGTATCTCTGCCATTTTGTTTTTGCATGGAGCTTTGCATCCAAGCTTTATTGCACAGCCCTGGTTTCAGTTACAATTTTCATAGGTGGGAAACTGTATCTAATATCATGGGAATGCCTGCTTTAAATTCAATACACATAAATAAGGCTGGTTAACCAGTTTGGCTGCAAAGAGAAGCAAGAGTGCACAGTTCCTCACTTCTGGGTATCCAAGCCAACCACTGGTCAGATATATTCCAATTACCACAAGAAGCATCGAAGAATTAAATAAAGGGCAACACTTACCTTTGGCAATTCAACAAAATGCTAAGGAAGACCAAATCTGCTTGGTACATGGATGCAGCACCTTCGATAATCACCTGGCTATAAAGAGAGGAGGGGTATACCACAGATGGAGTTGATGGGAAAGCACTTATTCTTGTTGCCAAGGGTGGCACTACATGTCAGCAAATTCTCTTAAGAGTTTAATTTGCCACAGAGACAAACCCTAAACCTAACCGTAATCCTTTTTAAAGCTTGCAAGGGAAGTTCTGTTTCATTATTATACCAAACACGATTCCTAATGTTCAATGCTTTTACCTAACGTTGAATTGCATGGCAGGATTGTCAGTAATTATTAGCATTCGGAGGTGCACAAAAATTAAGCTGTAAATATATTTTTCTAGTTGGTTGATCATTACCATCTATGGCCGGCACCATGTGTCAGTGTGAATTTAGGTAATTGGGCTTATTCAGTAAACAGTGGCTCTGTTAGCATGACAGTGTAAGTTCAACCCTCTCATTGGAAAGGTTGCAATAATTACACTGTAAGATTTATGGGCTGCAATCAAATTCAGTCCTACTTCCAATATTTAATTCATCGACCCCCTTTCAAAAATACCGTAACTATAAAATATACTGTAAAAATACTGTAAGAGCACATTAAAAAATGTATACACAGGAAGAGAGCCTTTCCTGCATGTAGAACAATGATGGCAAACCTATGACACACGTCAAAGGTGACATGCCAAAACATTTCCAGCATTCACCAACACACCACAATTATTCTTCATGTGTTTCTTCTCATATGATTTTTGCAGTCTGTAGAGGCCACACAAGAAAGGTGTATGTTTGAGGAATGTCGGAAGATGGGCATTTTAAGCAGCAGCGATGGCCCTAGGGCTGAAAAGATGAGGCCCAGCCTTGGCAATGCTATAGAGTGCCACCGTTCATAGTGACTTGAATGGGGGGAAGATAGGGAAGTTTTTCTTTTGTTTGGAGCAAGATGCCCTTGAAGATCAGATTAGCCCAGATCTTGCTGGTTTTTCACAAGGTCCTGAAAATGTAGTTTTGCCAACAGGCTGGGGACCTGGGAGTGTGGCAGAGCACCTGCTGCAACTGTACAGTCCTGGTTGTTTTGACGAATGGGTTTCCTGGCTGCGAGTTTTATGTATTTTATTACGTTTTGTATGCATTCCTATTTTTTTCTCATTTTTAATTTGTTATTTGTTCTGGTATTGTTCTCGTCTGTTGCTTTTGTAATATATATATATATTACAAAATATATAGGTATTTTGTTGTTCGGGTTCTTTCCCGTGTAGACTTAAAAGGTGTTATGAGGACAACGTTTCGGCAAAATCTCATTTGCCATCTTCAGGTGCTTTTAGCTTCAACATGTGCATGAACAAACAGTTGCTGGAAATGTATCTGCAGCCAACATCATAGTAGAGTCTCCTTGGAGGGACATGCTTTGAGCAGACACACAACTGCTGCACTCTGGAATTTTTATTGTCCAAATGCTGCTTCCAGAGATATTTAGGGGGTGGGGTGGGTTTAAATCTTATGCATTTCATTACCTCTCATTGGTTCTTCGCCAAAAGCTGTAGGACACATTGAACAGATGGTACCCCTAATCATTTAAGCAGGTTCCTTGCTTCATTGATTCCATCCATCTTTTAGGACTGATACCTTGCTAAGGTGTAGCTTTATGCAGCATTTTAATGCCTGACAGTACTTGGAGAATGGAAACTGGTAAATAATTTATGAAAATTATTAGCCCCTAGGAAAGGATTTCTTGCTGCACTTGCAGATTGCATCCCTTTGTTTTTCCCATTGCTCTTGCAGTTAAAGAACTTTTTCTTATTCCTGCCAAATGTAAATAACATGACAACCAGTAAATTAGAAATATTCAAGTCCAACTTTTTCTTCAGCTATGAATTATTCATGTTTAATTCCCATCTATTCCTAGTGTAAAATGTCGGACCTGGAAGCTAGAGAGTCTTTTGGCTACAGTGCCTAGTCTGTACTATAGGCAAGGATGCTTACTTGGCATCAACTCTTTAAATTTCAGTACCAGGCCAAGTCATAAGTTTTCACTTAATATTTTATCACTAGAATTTACACAATACTTTCTTTCAACCTGGTGTCTTCATAAAAGTGAGAGTGTGAGTCCAGCACATCTGGAGGGCAACAGATTGGGATGGAAAAGATTTAACCACTAGGTTAGGCTGTTCTTTACTACTATGACATTTTCCAACATTTTTTTTAAAGGAATGCGTTTCATGAGGGATAAAGTTCATCAGGACAGCTTAATCGTCTCAAAAGGATACCAGCAGATGATAATATGAGAAAATAACTGTCCCATTTAGATGTAAACCTATCCAATATTAGCCTAGATTTGTGCACAATCTATTTTATATTGGGGGGTTTATTTTTCATTCCCTTCTTAACTTGAATTTTGAATTTGTCTTTCTGCCCACATTTCTCCATTTCATCATGGTCTTTCCTCTTGGTGGTGAGTTTATCTAGATCAGTGAGGGCTAACCTTTTTGTTCTTGTGTGCCAAAAATTGTAGCGTGCGTGCGCTAGTGCGCACCCATATAGCAAGCAGCACACAATCCCCACCCCACACACTGCACTATGCATGCGCCACCCCATACATCCCCCATTGGGCCATTTTTCACCCTCCAGAGGGTTCAGGAGGCTTCCCTGAAGCCTCTGGAGGGTGAAAAACAGCCCAACAGGACTTCCGGTTTGCCCATTGGGCTGTTTTTCACCTCCAGAGACTTCAGGGAAGCCTGTTGAAGCCTCCAGAGGACGAAAAACAGCCCCTATGGACAAACCGGAAGTCCGTTCCCAAACTTCTGGTTTGCCCATTGGGGCGTTTTTCACCCTCCGGAGGCTTCCCTGAAAACTCCTGAAGCTTCCGGAGGATGAAAAATGGCCGAAAATCAAGGCTGAAAATCAGTTGGCCAGCATGCGCAAGCCCGCTGGAGCTGACAGGGCAATGCCTCACGTGCCTTCAGAAATGGCTCCGCTTGCCATCGGTGGCACACGTGCCATAGGTTCGCCATCACTGATCTAGATTTCCAGAATGCATACAGGTAGTCCTTGATTTACAACATTTCATTTAGTGACCATTCGAAGTTACAGTGGCACTGAAAAAAGGTGACTTATGACCTTTTTTCACGCGACCATTGCAGCATCCCCACGATCACATGATGAAAAATCAAATGCTTGGCAACTGACTCATATTTATGACAGTTGCAGTGTCCCATGTGATCCCCTTTTGCAATCTTTTGACAAGCAAAGTCAATGGGGAAGCCAGATTCACTGAACAATCATGTTACTAACTTAACTGGAGAGATTCACTTAACAACTGTAGCAAGAAAGATAATAAAATGGGGCAAAATTCACTTAACAACATAAAGTTTGGGCTCAATGGTGATCATAAGTTGAGGGCTACCTGTACTTTGAGCTAAATTACATTTGTTCAGAAGGGACTTAGCACTCAGACGCATACCTTACCAAAATCTTATTTTGAATATATGTAGATTTTTAATCCATTTATAATTTTCTAAGATCACGGTCTTGCCTTTTTGCTGTTTATTTCATTTTTTAATTCTTAAGCTTATGATTAAAAGGTTATTTCATTAAGGATTGAAGGCAAACTCATCCAGCATTTTCAAACATGTCAATTTGAAAGTCTCTGTTAGCTTAAAAGTAGTTAACAACTTCTGAATTGATTGAAAAGGAAGTTTGCAAACTTAAGGTTCTTTTAAAAGATGCTGACTGAAGCGGTGAGCCATTTTTTCCCCTTTAAATATTTAATTGTTGTTATTCTATAATTTTACATTTTTAAGCCTAATTTAATTTTTAATTTTAATGTTTTTTTTCTTCATTTTTTTATTTATCGTTTATATTGTACACCGTTCAGAGCCCCCATTTGAGGGAGATGGAAAAAGAAAGGAAGAAAGAAAGAAAGAAAGAAAGAAAGAAAGAAAGAAAGAAAGAAAGAAAGAAAGATTAATTCACATGCTCAAAAGTGAGGATTCAAAACCCACCGGGACCAGTGTCTTGCAATCTTCAAGTGTCTTGAGATACTTCATGAGTA
>JANHFT010006762.1:137502-153864 GCA_032467955.1 Pseudoxenodon macrops | reverse complement strand
GCAGTTTGGTGAACTGGTTGTTGGAAGAAATCATTAGGGAAGAGAACCGGTTGTTAAATTATTTGAATCCCACCATTGGGCGAGATGAAAAAGCCCTAGAATTTAAATTCTAGAGCAGGGCTGTCAAACTCCCGGCCTACAGACCAGATGCCTCATCCGCTGGCCACGCCCACAGCCAGTTTAGCAAATTGGGAAAAAGTCCCGATACGTCACGTGACGCCGCTGTGACGACGCGTGTTTGACACCCCTGCTCTAGAGGATACTTATAGATATCTAAACAAGATTTAACTTATCTGCACTTTAGCACATTATCAGTGAGTGGATGGGTTTCATTCTTACCTGCAGTAATGCATATCTTAGTGCTTTTTGTTTGATTTTCAGTTTAATCCTTTAAATAATTTCATTGGAATTTGGCAGAGAATATTGCACAGTATTTCGAATTTGCTTTTCAGAAACTATGCTAAAACTTTAATAATATATACGGTTATATACTAACAGAGTTGGAAGAGACCTTGGAGGTCTTCTAGTCCAACCCCCTGCCAAGGCAGGAAACACTGCACCATTTCAGACAAGTGGTTATCCAACATCTTCTTAAAAACTTGCAGTGTTGGAGCATTCACAACCTCTGGAGGCAAGTTGTTCCATTGATTAATTGTTCTAACTGTCAGAAAATTTCTAAGAGACCGATGCTTTGAAGCTCAAGAAACAAATAGGAGATGCCACTTTCTCCGGATCAACTTTTGTGGGCACTTTTAAAATTATTTTTGCATCATGCCCAGCATCGTTTGTAATAAATCATATTACTAATTAATATGTAGGGCTTTTAAATATCTGATTGTGTGCCATCAAGTTGTTCACTCTTAGCAACCACATAGATTTTCTCTATGACGATCTGTCCCTAACTTGGTCCTTCAGAGCTGCTAACCGTATTATATACCGTAAGTACTATTATAAATATTATTTATAAAATCTAGCAACCATTTTGAATACAGAACAGTCAACATGAATTGTATTGAGAATATTTATTTGCTTTCAGTGCTATTTTCAATAAATACTGTATCATATTTATGTCTGAGGTAAAATAAATTAACAATCAAGAATCTAAACCTATAAATTTATGCAGCATTGTTTCATAACCATCAAACAGAAACATTGTATTTCCTTCCATTGTTACTTCAGTAGTATTAAAACCTTCTCTTTTGCTGAAAACTGGTAAAGAATGGTTATTGCGTGCTAGTTTTTCCAATATGCTTTTTGAAAATCACACTAGAGCTATTCTTATGAACATCACATCAAAATTACAGGAAGAAATATGCCATAAGGATGCACTTTAGGCCAAGCAAGGTAAACACTGTATGAAAACAACAATGCTTACTACATTCTTATTATCTCTTTAATGTACGGTCTGGAATAGCAAAGTGCTGGCAGGTATGTTGCTTCATCTTTAACAGATGCGCCGTTAAAACTGAGTGTTGATGGTGCACAAGTTTGTGGTTTTAGCTTTAAATGCTACACCTATGTTTAAAGCTCAGGAAGTCATAAAGTGGTCTGCTACATTAGACTTCACCACCTGACAGCTTAACACAGGCGTGTGCTTAGTGGAAACTGCTTAATCAGAAGCTGACCTGTAGTACCTTCCTTGGAGGAAAAAGGAAGAATAGAATCATATGGAGATAAAGCCCAAATTTTTGCCACCGTGGTAGTTACGTATCATCAGTTGAGCTGAATTGTCTTTTCTTCCATTTTTGCCTGGAATGGGCTCATACTAAAGGCATTGGGGGGGGGGGGAGTTTTTAAAAAAAGTCAAAATGTTGGTTGCAAAAGCAGGAATGCAGTCTTGCCCTTGTATATGTGCAATGTCAATTTGTCTTCAAGAGGAGTTGGATTTCAATTGTGTTATGCAACCATCATCTTGATTTCTATTGACACCGATCCTTTCCCCCTTAAGATGTACCACTGGGTGTTGACTGCCTTGGGAAAGGTCCATGTCAAAAAAACAATACAGGTTTATTTAAAGCCCACTTTTGTTCTACCTGTGGTTGAGAACTACCCTGAATATCAGCAGTGCTTAGCTTTAGGTTGCTAATCTTTTCTTCCTCTTTTGAGATACATCATTTTGACTGCTAATGGGTCTTCCCTTGAGCACTTTCGTAAGGCAATGCAGATCCCATTAGTGTGAAAAGATGGGAAGAAAAGCAAAGAAATTGCTTTTTTAAAGGATGCTGAACTTCTAGGAGATGGGAAGGTAGCAATGGTAGTTATTTGCAAGCAGCATTTCAAACAGCAATGGATGCATTTTCAAACACTTGATACATTTCAAATATGCTGGGGCAGGATTGTATCATGCTCCATTGAACTGGCAGCTCTTCTTGATATGGTGATCAGTTTGCAAATCTAGAAGTTACTGTCAACTCAAACCAGCAAATTTGAGTAGTTAATTCCAGGATGAACCTAAATCTATAGGGAACCATAGCAATTACAAATTAGAATCCCAGTTAATAATGTCAAAAATTGATTAGAATTTATACACAAAGCAATCTCATACTTCTTAACAACCTCTGGCTTTTTAGGGTAAGAACTGAAATTAATAGACTTCTATTAAATTTCATATAAGGAAGACTTGTGTTTTGTTTTTTTAAAGGGGGATTATTCTAAAAACAAACTGTTCATCATCCAATTCAAGTTATGTATGATGGAAAGCCTGCCTGGAACTTTGCACATTTGGGCTTCTGCCATGGACAAAATTTCTGAAGTGGAAGGAGAAATTTCTCCAAACGTTCTTGGATGGAGCTCACTAGCCACAGTGGCAGTAACCTAGTTTTAACTTTGCAACCTCCATACTACTTCATCTCTACCATGGTTTGGGGACAATAGGAGAACCAAGTTAAAAAAGAAAAAAGGCAGATATCTGAAGGAACTTCTGAAAGGTCACTTCATTGATTGCATTAATTTTCCTAGGAAAAATGCTTTCGTTTGGTACTACATCATGCTTTTGCATGTTTGAGCCAGCTTTTCATCCTTAGCAGCATTCCAAGAAGCAAACATTGGAATAAATCACCACATGTCAAAAGTGTGTATTTGGCTTGTGTTATGCTGTGCTGTAGGCAAGTCCTAAAAAAGATTTAAATATCCATCATCTAAAATTGTGTATCATTGCAAATGAACTGATCTGTAATATTTTAGCAGCACTATTTCAATACTCTTCGCATCTGTAAAGCTTTATCATAGAAAGTTTTTAACCTGGTTTTACAAACCTCACTCAATTAACAAAAATATGCAGCAATAGGCTACCCTCTTCCCACACTCTGGAAATATAGTATCTGATTCAAAAACTCTCATTCACAATAAAATAGGCAATAAAAAAATAAACTCTTAATTTTCATCATCTCTTGGCACGTAAAAACATAGTAATGATTAAGATCTAGCTCTTGATTTCTTCTTTAGGCTAATGTCAAGGGTGGAGGGGAGCCATGGATACCCGTGAAACACAATTTCATTATTTAAAAAAAATATCCTTAAAAAAAAAATCTTAGACAAACTATAATTTTACACTTTTTTTTTTTAAATGGAAGAATAAATATCCTACACATTTACGTCTGTTGCTACTTTACATAGTGAGCTGGAATTTCAAGGCTGTATGTGCTTTAAGAAACATGGTGTGACATGCGTTCAAAGCACTTCAAATATTTCGGATAGTTGTAGTGAATTTCTTGAAGCTACAGCTAATGTTTCTTGTGCTTTATTGCATGTGTTTCCAAGCATAGAATAATTTGATTGGTTTTATTATTATTGTCGTATTTTGCAAGCTATTGACATTAGCCAAGACACTACCCTGAATAACCGATCTGGAGTATTGCAAACCTTGTGGGTCTGTATTTCAGCACTCCATGCTCATGCAGTAGTTTGTGGGAGAATAAGGTTCATCCTGCTGTAGGTGGAACATCAAGCTGTGATCAACAGCAGTTCTGGATTGTGCATCAATATTCTGCAGAATTCACTATTGCCAAGGGTTCATCAAAAGTTGCCAGCATGATTTGTTTTGTGGAAGGCCTAGAAATGATGTCTGCGCTTTCTGTCGGACAGTTAATTCTGTTGTCCAAAGAATCATCTATAAGGGTTGATACCTCTTCTTCATGATCTTCATACAGCGTATTGATGTGTAGAAGAGGATGCACAGGGTGGCAATTCAGGGCAGGCCCTGACTCTATGACCTTATTAGCCTGGGGCAGAGTGACTTTTGTTGCAGCACCAGAAGTTGCTATATGGTTATGGGTACAGGTGAGGAAAACCCCTGTTGCAGGCACTGTCCTGCAGACGTCATGGGAATAAAGGGACTCTTTTCCAGGAAGGGAAGAATCTGAAAGAGAAGCAAAACACTTCTTTATTTTAACGAATTGACATCTTTTTTCCAAATTGAAAAAAAAACATTGATTACGTGGAATCTCTTAATTTTATTTCCACAATAGCAATTCAGCTTGCTAGATTGGATGAGAGCAATGGGCCCAAGGGTACCTAATGAGGTTGAAGGGTAAGGAAAGGCCTGAATACGGATGTTTTTCTTCCCTCCAAGTTCTGTTTCAAAAGAAACTTATTTTAGAAGAGAGCCACTGTAGTACAACAGTGTAAGTTTTGAACAATGAATGGCATTCAGGTTTTATTCTATCTCCAGTCATTAGATGACTTTGGGATGGGACATTCTCTCTCAGCCCAGTATATGTCCTAGGACTGATGCTTGTAATATGCATATATAAAATGCACACCATTAAAAAAAAGTACAATTATTGTCTTTTTTTTTTACTCAAGGCTATACTATACATAGCTTTCAATGTGATTCTGTGCTCGTTATGTAAATTTTATACAATCCCAATTAGAGAGGGATCAAAATTAGCCACAAAACATCTTAACTCAGAATGGAAATTTCTGACCTGCTACAAAAATATGTAATTTGTCCTCAAATCAGGCTCAAACGTGAACGACGGTTTTTAAAAGGGTCCAAGGAACATAGGAAGCTGTAGTCACTTTAGAATGTATTCAATGGAAATTGATTAAAAAAAAAAAGATAACCAAAGGGGGGAAAAAAACCTTAACAAGTCTATGGAAAGAAAACACGAAGGTCTTTTCAAACCTTTCATATTTTTGAGAATATAAAAATACTCTTAGGTGGAGGCGATCTCGTTAGCAATTGAATATTTGAAGTTTCAGATGCATGGCTAAAAGTGACTTTATTGCAAGCCACAATGAAGCCATAATGGTGAATTAATTGCTCTCAATTAGAGTGGGCACTTTTATACCAAAACCGTTTAAACTTGCTTACTTACTTTCAGCTTCATGGCCTTGAAGACAAGCAGTTATTGGTTGTTGTCACAAGAGATATTTCCGCTCAGAACTACCTACTCTTGGTTTAGCTTCCAACAAGCTAGTCTATTTTTCATATACCGTGTTTCCCCGAAAAGAAGAGCTATCCCGAAAATAAGCCTTAGCTTGATTTTTACACTCCCAATATAAGCCCTAAACCCTAAAATAAGCCCTAGTAAGACCTCTGGGGTACACGGGGTGCTGTGAGGCGCACAGTTAAAAATTAAGCTAGGATGGGGATGGGGGGTGGTGAAGCTGCCATACTACTTACCTGCAGACAGGTGCAGACAGTCCTTGTATACCCCAATACCTGCCTTGCTGGCCTACTTCTTCTGCAGCTGCTTGTGCGTGTTGCCCCCGGCCACCGTTTCGCTGTCAGAGGCCCTTCAGGAAAGGCCTCTTCAGCTGATAACAGAACTCTGATGGCGAAACAAAGCCGAGGAGCGCCATGCACATCAATCTGGAGTTCGGATTGAGGCCTGTAGAGGCCTTTCCTGAAGGTCTCTGATGGCAAAACAGGGGTCGAGGGCAGCAAGCCTGAGCGGCAAAAAGCAACCATAGAAGAAATGGACCAGCAGTGGGCTCCTAAGCCCTGGTGTCTTTTTTGGTAGCAAAAAGGTGCCATTAGCACAACGTTTCGGTAAAATCACATCATCAGGTATTTTCAATCTGCTGTTCTAAGTTAGATTCTCTATAATGTGTGTTCCTGGTTTTTTTCCTTTCTTTTAACTGCCAGTGGGGGCTTTATATACATGTATATATATATATAGATGAAGATGAAAAAACATTTGCACCTTTAGTGGGAGGGGGGAAAGTCACACCTTCTTGCGAACAAACCCCACCCCCGTCGTCTGCATAACCTAAAAGTCCCTTTCTAGCCCAGCCCTATTGTGACTGCAGGCGGCTCCGCCCAATCATCGGCTTTTAAAGGGCCACAACCCGGAAACGGCCGAGGTGAAAAGGTCGAAGAATTTTACAGTCTAGCAAGTCAGTCGAGGCAGACTCGATCGCCGTTCAACCTGGCAGGTGAGCGGGTGGGAGAGTTCAGGCTGTCATAGAATCCCCCCGGGATTGGTGCCAGTGTTTTCGAAGGTGATTGGCTAAAAAGCGTCATGTGAAATTCGTGAAGGGGCCGGAGAAAGGGAGGGGGGGGCTTGGAGTGAGAGAAATATCGAACGTTGGCTTAGAGCGAGCTTTCAAACGGAGCGGCGCGTGCCCCTCGCACGGTCACGTGAGGGAAGGCGAGCGATCGTATTGGTCCACCGCGGTTTAAGACCCGCGATGGAGAGCGATGGAAGGAGCTTGCATGGTTGTCAGTGGCGACGGGCGGTCTCCAAGCGTAGAGCGAAGTCTGAAGTCTCTTTGGCTCGAGGGAATTAACACTCTCCCCTTGAGCGGATTCGTAAAGATTTAACTATTTTAGTGGGGGAAGAGAGTAAGAATGTGCTGACGAAAACATCCCGTCCGGGACTGCACTGGTGCGCAGGCGCAGAAAGGCCTTTGCCCTCGATCGAGGTCCGGGGAAAAGGTTTCATGGCTCTTATAGGTATTTTCGTGGGGAATAGCCTCCAGAGACTGGACTCTTTTGAGTTGAAGCGATCAGGCCTCAGGTGTAACGGCTGGTTTAGAAGTGCGACTTTCAAAAAACAGTCGCAGAAAAGTCATCCCGTTGAATAGCTTTTGAGCGTTGGAACCAGAAAATTTAATATTTCTCATCATCTAATCAGAACAGAGTTGGAAGGGACCTTGGAGGTCTTCTAGTCCAACCCCCTTGCTCAAGCAGGAGACACTATACCATTTCGGACAGGTGACTGTCCAGTCTCTTCTAAAAAGCCTCCAGTGATGAAGCACTTTACAACTTCTGAAGGCAAACTCTTCCACTGGTTAATTGTTCTAACTGACAGGAAATTGTTCCTTAATTCCAGGTTGCTTCTCTCCTTGATTAGTTTCCATCCACTGCTTCTCCTACCCACATGTGCTTTGGAAAATGTTGGCCCTCTTCTTTGTGGCAGCCCCTCACCCTTGTAATAGGCACAATTCAAAACCCTATTCCAAATTTTAGCTGTGAGAACCTGATCAATTTATATGCCATGCAACAGAGTAGGGCTCTACTGTGTTTAAAATGGGCTTTTTCTGGTCAGTATCAGAACAACATATATTTTACCCTTTTTAGATACATAAATCGATGTTGAGGTTATATTTTGCTTATGGTGGGGTTCATGTTATAAATAGTGATGGTTGTGGGGTTTTTTCATTTGCTATGTGGTGTGAAGCAAGCTATTATGACCTATAATATATTGGTTCGGTTTACCCAGCCATTTTGGGTTTACTAAACCATAGCTAGTATCTCTCCACATTTAGGATGAGTCTGCTGACAACTATATTAGTAATTTTATTATGGTTTTTTTTTTTACAAAAGTATTTTGCATTTATTTAATGTACACATAAATATTAAAATCATCTGTTGCTGATCTGTGAGCATTTCCTTTTCGGGAGGAATACACCATGATAAGCTAATTTAAATCTGATTTCTTTCCACTGATCAGTGGCCCCTGTTACATCACTGTTCCATAAGCTGCACTGGCTCCCAGTTTGCTTCCAGGTGCAATTCAAGGTGGTGGTTATCACATTTAAAACCCTTAATGGCACAGATGCAGGCTATCTGAGGAACTTTCTCACCCCAATGACACTGGTCTGCCCAACTCCTGCTGGCAGAAGGAGCATGTTGCAGATCCCATTGGTGAAGGAATTTCAGCTGGTGGGGTCCAGGGAAAGAACTTTTCTACTGTGGCACCTGCCCTTATCCCCAAGGGGAGATCCGCTCCCATTTTTTTTTTGCTTATCCATAAGGGCCTGAAGACCTGGCTATAGCAGTTGCCTTGAGTTCCAACGGAGGAGTATTATACTGGAGGTGGTTGACAGATTAAGAGACAACCCAACTTCCCCTCCCATGTGCATCCTGCTTCTTTCCTCCCCATTTTTTAACTACTTTATTACTGTTATTAGGAATATTTATTGTTCATGGTTTTATTGGTTTTTAATGTTTCTAAGATGTCCAGAATCGAAAGAAGGGTAGCAAACAAATTAAATAAATAACTAAATGGAATGATTAAATGGAATTTGCCTGTTTTGCTAACTTAAAATGGAATAATATCTCTGAGCTCCTTTTTACAACTGTGTGAAAGTGGAAGGGAAGTGGTTCACTATTGAAATATTTTGTGGCTTATCCTAATAATAATAATTGGTTTTGCTGTACACCAGATGAATCTTAAAATGAAGTGCTTTCTATTACTCCAAATAACTTAGAGTTCAGAATGAATTTATACAGGCATGAGTTCAGTTTACCAGAGAATCTAACAAAGTATGCTTTAGGCTACATATATTTATACTATCATTTATCTCATAAAATGTCTGTAAAGTGTAACATACCTATTTTTGTTCTCTTCCTTGCTTCCTGGAAAACCAAACCATACCAAGGAATATTTTGCCATTGAGGATTATACTCTGGAATAAATTGATGATTCTTTTTTTAAATGCAGGGTGTTCCTAGGAATATGAACCACTGAATGCATGTTTAGAATTGTAATAATAATGTCTCCTTTTAGCCTGTTTTGAGCAAATCAGAGAAAATTGTTGGCTATCACGTAGTACCTATCTATTATTTATCTAGGGGGGATTACAAGGCTCAAAATGCCATATATATTCATGAAAAAATGCTGAGCCAAATCCCTTTAGTTTGAGCTAGTAAGTCATATAAAAGAATCAGAGTGACTTGGATAGATACATTTTTGGTACACTTTGCCCTATAATAATGCTATAAATATATTAAAAATTCTACAAAACTTTACAAGTGCAGTCAGTCATTTTGTGACATTAATACCAAGGAGGATAAAAATAAAACACGGAAAAGGAATTACTGAATTGTAATGTAATATTTACCTGCAGAGAAGTGTCCTTTTCAAAATAAATAGAACATTAAAAAAAATCTTGTTTTTTAAAATGTTAGTTCTGAATTGTTGCTAATTTTTTGCCTTAACTGAAAAGAGAGTTCTATTTTAATTCACTGTTAAATAAAGTTTTCAAGTAAAGTTCAAAACTTATTTTTTTAGGAATTGTAGCCTTAACATTCCCTCCAGCTCAAAGTATTTATAGTAGAGCTGTATAACAAAGATTTATAAGAATTCTATCAATCAGCATGACAATCGCTACCAAAAAATGTAGAATGTAGAAGATGTTGAAGAAGGATGAAGAGTAAATCTAATTGAGTGTGAGCAAGAACCCATATTTGGGATTACATTTTGCTGACAATGGAGTAAAGCATCCATATTTCTCGGCCTTTATTGCATATGCAGTTGCCCATCATCCTGATTTCGGGCAATCTGGTCCTAGTGGGAAAGGATGAGCTGAAGGCCACTGTGAGGAATATTCTCATATTTGGCAGATAAGAGTTGTTCACATTCGCTCAGAGTTGGACTCTGATGGGCAAGGCCTTATGTAGTTGTCTGGAGTGAGTTTAGTCCTGTGTTTCCTGAAGAAGGGTTCTCTGGTCTGTTAGTTCAACCACCTGTTTGTTAGATCCAGATCCCTTCTGAGTGGTGAAAGCCGCCAAGGAGATGACCTGTAATTAGGTTCATACAATGTCTTAAGGAGAACACCACTTAAATTCTTTAGGGAAGGTATTGTCCCTTAAGCCCTGAAGGAGCTTGTTGTTACACACACTCCTTAAGGAGACACTAGACCTAATAGTCTTGGACAACTATCATTCAGTATTTCCTTTTATAGAAGTCAGATTTCAGCTCTTGAAAACTTGAAGGAAACAGATTATTTGGAATAGAATAGAATAGAATAGAATAGAATAGAATAGAATAGAATTCTTTATTGGTCAAGTGTGATTGGACACACAAGGAATTTGGACACACAAGCAATATGCTCTCAGCATACATAAAAAAACAAGATACATTTGTCAAGAATCATAAGGTACAACACATAATGATAGCCATAGGGTACAAATAAGCAATCAGGAAACTATCAATAAAAGCCGTAAGGATACAAGCAACAAGTTACAGTCCTGCAGTCATTAAGTGGGAGGAGATAGTGATAGGAAAAATGAGAAGATTAATAGTAATAGTAATGCAGTCTTAGTAAATAGTTTAATAGTGGTGAGGGAATTATTTGTTTAGAAGAGTGATGGCGTTAGGAAAAAATTGTTATTGTGTCTAGTTGTCTTGGTGTGCAGTGCTCTGTAGCAGCGTTTTGAGGGTAGGAGTTGAAACAATTTATGTCCAGGATGCGAGGGGGCAAAACATTTTCACAGCCCTCTTTAGTTTAGTAGAGACTGGACCGATTGTGCTTTCTGATTACTTGTGACCAAACCATAGTTTTAGTTAGGCATGTTCATTGCAGAGACGGTATAGATCACTCTTTTATGGAACTGAGGTGGGTGTGTCCATCATGCTCCTTGATCTCAGTGGCTTTCGATACCATTAATCATGGTATTGTTGTTCTAGACAGGCTACAGGGATTGGGCATTGGGAACACCATATTATGGTAGTTGCCTGTTTTCTCTGTGGCTGGTTTCAGTTGATGCTGACAAGAAGAGAGAGATTGTGACTACAGCCCTTACTTGTGAGTGCTGCAGGGCTTGACACTCATCCTGCTGTTCCACATCTCCATGAAACTGCTGGCTGAGATCATCAGTTGGGTTGACTTTCGTGATAATGTCCAATTATATAACTTGGCTTCAGACCATGTAAGTGATGTTATTGATGTTCTGTCCCGGTTCCTGGAGGCTGTGCAGATTTGGATTGGAAGAAACAGTCCTAGGCTCAATCCCAGCTGGGGAGTCTCCATCTTTAGCCTTGGATTCAGCTGCACTTTCCTATTCAAGACTGGTGCACAATTGGGGAATAATTTTGGACTCGTGGCTTCTGCATGAAAAGCAGGTGGCAGCTGTGGCCAATGGAGAAAGGGCCTTTGCAGTGATTCATCTCGTGTGCCAGTTGTACCCATTCCTGAATCAGAAGGCTCTCCAGATGGTCACTAATGTCCTAGGCAGTGGAGCTGCCCTTGAAGATCACTCAGAAGCTTCAGCTGGTTTGTAAGCATGGGCAGTAATAAGCATGCTGCAATACAGATAGTCCTCATATTATGACGGGTTTCTTATCAACCATGCAAAGTTATTACAAGCCCAAAAAAAGATTAAACATTCTGATATCTGCAGTCATGTGACCATGATTTATGGGTTGTTGTTTTTTTGGCAATTGGCAAAAAAATTGCATATTTTTTTTTGCCAATTGCAAATAATGAGTTTGCTTAATGACCACTGCAAACAAATGTCATAAAATCAGGTCAGTCCCTTAATGACAGGCACAACTTAAAACCATAATTCTGGGCTCAATTATAGTCATAAATTGAGGATTACCTGTATGTTTATGTGACACCCCCCACTCTGAGCTGCACTTGTTTGGATTTTGAATATAATTCAGAGATTATTAATTTCTAACACCACCTATAAAGGAACGCACACATGGGTACTAACTACCATGTAGATAACAGTTGGTAATCTTATCTTTTTTTAATGTTTAAACATTTCTGTTTGATTAATAATTGTGAAGAAATACCTGTTATATTACTTCATCTTATGGTTATCTATTAGCAGGCAAAAGGTAGTCTAGAGTCCTTGGACTAGTCTCAATAAAAGTATATTAATGATTGCTGCTTAGCGTCAATTTGGATACATTTAATAATACATTTTATATTTATTAGAGTCATTTTTTACAGTGAAGCAGTCAATTCTGCTTAGAATTTCCAATTAATCTTCACAACTATGTGTGAAGTATTGTGAAGCACATTCTCTTGTTAAGTCAAGATTACTCGCTGGCTTCATTTCATGCCTATATGTTAGCCCAGTGCTGAAGTGGAGCATCCTGCTTACAACTTCAGTGTGGAAGGAATGCCATGTGTACAGTGCTATGCCTGACTCATGTTTCAAACAGGAGTTTGCACTCATTCTTAAAAACAGGTATTGGAGTATTTTGGTTCCGGGAAGGCTCTAAACGTATCATGGGAATGCTACAGATCACCAGTCATTTGGGAATTTAGAGAGGAAGAGGATGCAGTTTGAGTCTAGAATTTTGTGAGATGCGGCATGCTTTATGTACATTTCAGATATGTATGTTTAAAAATGATTTCATACCTTCCTTCATTTCTTCGGGGACTTTCTTGACCTTTAAAAGACAGCTGCAAGTAAACAGTGGTCCTGTTTCAAATGAAATTCAAATCACCGAATACTTAAATCTGTCTGTGAAGTAAAATACAAAGCATTCTCACAGGTATTGTTCAGTGGTTGTAATGCTGTTTGTTTTCACAAACCAGGATTTCATAGTTTCAGAGCGGACAACTGCTGAGAGAAGGCTCTAACCTTTTGATTTCAAAGGAGCTGTGGTTTCCACTGGTGCCTCCCTGGCTAATGTAAGAAAGGTGTTTTGCCATAAACGCTTCTGAGATATTTGGTAAGGTTGGACAGCGGCTGGCCCAAGCAGGAAGCCCATGGTCTGCCTCTAAAGAAAATAGCAAGTTACAAAATGAAAGCATCAAAGAACCAACAGGATGCAGTCCCAGGAGTCTCTTCTGGCATGTGGGTCCTTCTTGAAAGTTAGCACTGAGTGAAGAGTGACCTTAAAACTCGCTTTATTCAAACAGACTGCGCTCAGGTTTAAAGTTCAAGGCATTTTGTTTTTTCACCTGCTTCCTACAGTTTTCAGGAACTTCTAAAGAATTAATATGTAACTATATCTGGTCACTGAGCCAACAGTGAGCGCTTTTTTTTTTTCTTCCAGAGAAAGTAAAGTTATTGAAGTAAAAAGATAAGAAAAATAGGATGCTGTGTTGCAATAAAGTAAAAATGGGTGCGTTACGATCTTTATAGAGCCATCCATACATCATCTTCTGCCCAACGGATCTGAAGGTTTCCTATGTATCTCATATGGAAACTTTTAATAATTTAGAATTGAAATAATTGCCCTTTGATTACTTGGTGTAAGAAAAAAAATAGGACAAAGATGCTGGTATTTTTGCTTTGTCAGGCTGCAACCACAGAGCACAAGTACAGGTATTCCTAAAAATAAAATAAAATCACAAATCACAGTCATGTGGCCAGTACAACTGGTCATAAAGGCGAACCATTGCCAAGTTCCAGAAATGCGGGGACAGGAGTATTGACAAGGCATATGTGCTTTATGAGCTATAAAGCACTCATTCCAAGACTGCCATTTAAGTGACCATCCAATCCCTGGAATATTCTGACCTATCTTGCTTTGGATCTTGGGAGTTTTGAGCTTTAGAAATTGGTTTGTTTCTATTCCCCTAAACCAGATTGCAGTTACAGTTTACTCAAGAAAGGGAAAAGCGAGGAGACAGATAGTTTTGTCCCCATGCCAGGGGTGCTCCCTCTCCTCTAAATGGCAGAAAAGTAAATGATTAAATTAAAATTTTAATAATTTCAGTCAAGAGGCTTTTAATTACAATAATGCAGGTAGTCTTCAACTTACGACAGTTCATTTAATGACTTTTCAAAGTTAGAACAGCTTTGAAAAAAGTGACTGATGACTGTTTTTCACACAACCATTGCAGGATCCCCATGGTCACGGGATCAAAATTTGGCTGGTTGGCAATTGATTCATATTTATGACGGTGGCAGTGGCCTAAGGCATGTGATCACTTTTTGCGACCTTTTTACAAGCAACATCAATGAGGAAACCATATTCACTTAACAACCGTTACTACCTTAACAACTGCAATGATTCACTTAATAACTGGCAAGAAAAGTCGTAAAATGGAACAGAGCTCTTCTCATGAAAATGGCTTTTATCATATCAAATTTCTAGCTTTTGGTTATTGAAGGTTTTATTTTGCTTTGTTTTACTTTTGCTGGATTTCCCTTGACAACAAAACCTTGGTGCGGTGTGTTAGGTTTGGCCGAGTGAGAAAATAGAGGCAGAGAACAAAGAATCTGAGAGAGAACTTTTTACTAATATACTGCTCTTCATTCAGCAGTTACAAGCAAAATTTAAAAAACTAGAATCCAAAATATTGTGCTAATATTCTTGCTAGAAGGTCTTGAATTATATTGTAAATTATCATTTTTATGCTTGCGCCATTATTAAATAAATATATACAGTACACTAGCCTGATTGACAGATCAGTCAAGTTTAAACCTGAGGTTTCTTGTGGGGAGGAATAAAGGTAGACTTATAACAGTATTTTAAGTCCTTTGGATTTAAATAAATTCACTCCGCTTGATTCCCAAATAATGGCAGACAAATGTGGAAAACGTAACACTGCAGCGTTTCATCTGCTGCTCCTTCCATCATAGTAACAGCTATTTTGCTAAACATGGGCATTTCCTAGCACTGCATTACATTCTTGCAGAACAAGAAACAAAATCCAGGAGAAGCCAAACAATGAGTGGACAGCTTGTCCTTCAGTGTCTCTGGCGGGATTCAGTGAGAGCTCATTTCCCTTTTAAGTGCCTTATAGCATCTCTTAGAGTCTAGCTTTGGCACCAAAACAACAGGCTTTCCATCACCTCAGTGATGGTTCAGGGATGTTATATGTACACTATTAGTGGGGAACTAGTACAAGTAAATTAGCTGCAATTTTTAATAGAAGTTTTAATAAAAGGAAAAAAGATAAGGAGCAAAAACATACTTTGCTTGCTGACACCAGCACCAGTTACAGCTGCTATTAATATGCTTCTAATGCTCTTAACAAGGAATTACTGAATTAGTAGGCTTGAAAACAAAAGCATCCTAACAGGTCTGAATGAATGATCCCAGTTAAGGTTTTCCAATTATTTTAATTTGTTCTCCACCCCAATGTACTCCATATGCTTCTTCTTTTTTTTTTAAACACTGTTACTTTTCCTTCCTCAGGTAATAGCAAATAAGCCTTATCAGCAATCAGGTAGGCTGTCAGTTATAGTTAAAAGAAATTGCTTTTAAAAATGACATACAGATTTCACTCATTTTCCCAGGATATTAAACTTTAATGGCTGCGGTATGAATATTTCATGACAGAATCTTTTCAATAAGTTGTTTTGTCCTGAAGGATATTGTGAGACCTAATTTCTGACTAGTCAGAACTAGGTAAATACTATAGCTGCCAACTTTTTCCTTTGGAATACAAACTAAAGTACATCTATCTCTGCTGTTATATATTTTATTTATACTGCTTAGTTGTTTATTTTTTTACTGTCATTGTATAAAATTAAGCACCAGCTATTGTTATTTCCTCTTGCCACAAGATGGCTTATTAGCCTTTCAATGAAGGTGGTTTATTTTTTCAATTTTATTTTTTCAATTTCTATAACTGTCCTTCTCAGGTGGTTCTAAAACTATAAAACAGTTAAAACAATAAAGCATAAAAAAAACCAAGTCCTGGAGCAGGAGTGTCAAACTCAAGGCTCAAAGGCCAGATCTGACCCACGGGGTACTTAGATCTGGCCTACAGGGCCGCCCGGGAAACAGTGAAGGACCAGCCCGCAGTGCTTCTGCCAATGAAAATAGAGCTTGAGAAGGCTGCATGCGGGGAGGACATGGCTAGCGCCACGGTGAGACGACATGCCTCGGGTGCTCCCGAAAAGCTGTCGAACCTCAGCCAATCCGGAGGCCCTAGCTGACCCAAAACTGTCCTGGAGGGACAGTGGAGTACGGAGGCACCAGCCTGCACGAATGGGGAAATGGCAGTTTCCCTGGAGGGCAGGCTGAAGCCTCTAAACCTGGCAGCTGAGGAGACGGCTTTGAACCGTCACAATCCCGGGCAGCCACAATGATCTGAGCAGGAGAGAAGATATCATTTGTCTGGAGGAAAAGATCTAACCGATTGCACAGGAGTGGTGATTGAACAAGGTGTGGAACTGGGTGAGTTCAGCTATTTTAAAAAAGAATTTTAAAAAACTTTAAATTGGAATGTGAAAATGCCTGGAGTGAAAAATGGCGGCTAACCGAC
>JANHFT010006762.1:108023-129212 GCA_032467955.1 Pseudoxenodon macrops | reverse complement strand
AAAATGTCCATTAGCAGGCAAAGTGCCAGTATGATGCAAGTGCTTGGAAGAAACGCTTGCAGAGATGCTGGATGGGAATTGACAAACATTGCAGAAGGAGTAGAGAATTTAGGAGCAATATATGAGCAACAAGGCTTGTAAAAATATCAGGAAGGCTTAAAGTCTGTAGAGATTCCCGGTCATCCAGGAAGTCATGGTTGTCCCAAAGATTCTTTTTCAGGAGGCAATTGGATTTTCTTGTTTTTTCTTTTGAGGACGTTTCACTTCTCATCCAAGGAGCTTCTTCAGCTCTGACTGATAGTGGGGAATGGAAGGATTTATATTCCTTGCAGACAGCTAGTAATTTGCATCCTTTTAGAGGATCCTTGAAGCATTTGGAAGTTTATCTGTTACCCAGAGGTGGGTTCCTACCAGTTTGGACTGGTTATATAGAGTAGGTAATAAGCCGGTGCTGACATTTTACCGGTTCTGGTCCGTGGATGCTGCCATCTTTTTTTTCATTTTATTTTTTTGGGGAAAATGTTTGTTTGAATTTTTTTCTGTTTTTTTTTTCTTCTGTGCATACGCAGATGGCAAGTTTGCGGCACTGCGCATGCATCTTGTTTTTGGCCTTTTTTTGTGGAATTGTTTGGAATTTGTTTGTGGATTTTTTGGAATTTGCACAATACAAGCACCCATGCGCCCATGAGGCAAGCCCACGAAGTGTGGGGGGAGGCGAACCGGTGGCAAGGTAAGCTAGAACCCACCCCTGCTGTGACCTTGAGATCAGTTATCTGCAAAGAATATACTGTTAAATCCTTCCATTCCCCACTATCCTGTCAGAACTGAAGAAGCTTCTTGCATGAAAAGTCAAAAGAAAAAAATCAAGAAAGTCTAGTTGCTTCCTAAAAAGGCACATTTGGGACGATCAGGAAGTCTTGTCTGGAGAGATGACATCAGACAGGCAGAAGGAGGGAAGAAGGGAGGAGTTGGAGAAGCAGGAAAAATAATGTGCATATACCCCCATCTTACTAGAGGCTAAGGAGAAGGTGTAATCCTGGTTAGACTGTCTCTAATCAAATACCACACAATAATAGGCTGAAAAGTAACAAGGGATGAACCAGAGATTTGATCAGGAGCATGTGGAGGTCAAAATGAAGCAGGAATCAAGAGCAGGAATTCAGGAAGTACAAAGCTTAGATGCCAGGGTTGCTTCCAGCAATAGAAGGCAATCTCTGCGTAGTTTTAATCCTCTTCCCGCCAAGTGTGCATAGCTGAGGCTTTTCCTGTCAGCAGTTGCCAACAATGAAGCACTGGGCTTGATGGCAAAGCCAAGACTGTGCCATTTGCTCACAAGGGTCTTATTTTGCCATGGTAGAGCAGGAGACCAGAGAGATTCTTGCTTCTTGGGAGCCTTCTTTACTAAAGAGGGATTAATGGTGGCTAAGGAAGGACCTGATTGGGTACCGGTATTAGATTCAGTGGTTGTTGAATCAGAAGGTACAGCACCTTGTCTGATAGTGAGAAACGGGACAAATAAATTCAGGGGACCCTTAAGAAGCCAATCTAGTAAAGGTACGCTCATGAAATCTGCTTAGATTTGGTAAAGGTTGAGTTGGGGTGGGAGCATTGTAGACTCCAAGCTGCTAATGAGAAGCTCCCAAGATAATGAGTGGTATTTTTTGAAGATTCATGTCTATGAAGATTCTCAGTCATCCAGGTAGAGTTGAGTCATGGAAGTTGAGTCATGGCAACTGGACTTCTTTTTTCCTTGTAGAGATTCAACATGGTGAGTGAACCTTTAAAGATCTCGGAATACCTCCAAAGGAGATGTAAAGATGGCCCCTGCATTTGCTTAATAGAACTATTAAGGAGCTTTCACGCCGATGTTCTATGTGGTTGATAATGTCATTCCAAGGCACTGGATGGCTTCTAAAGTCACAATTCTGAAGAAAGGTGAAGAAAGAAAATGATCAAATCCATCCCAAGCTTGAATTTGGGCATAACGGAACAACACAGTACACAAATCAATCTGTATGATGTAAAAAAACAATAATGCAGGAAATAAGCGAATGAGAGAATTCTCAATTTGTTATCCCAAAGGTGCTTTTTCAAGAGGCAACTGGACTTTCTGTTTTTTTCTTAATTTGTTACCATCTTCTGTTTTAATTAACAAACAAACAAAAAACCCACCCAACTCTACAAATCACAGCATCAGGATCCGATTAGGTACAAAAAAAAGAAGCAAAAAATGCAGATGTGCAACCCAGTTCACAAGAAAACTTTCAGGAGCAGATTGCGCAATAGGCCAATAATTATAGCTTTTCAATATGCAGGTTAAAAGTTAAAAAATTAAAGAGAAGAGATGTGTCAGCAAGGTTTGATCTGGTAGACATACAATCAGCATAGAAAATCAAAATAGGGAATAAATTCAGAAATATATGCAGAAAAGGACTTGAGAAGCAATGGGAAGTAAACCCGAGGAATTACAAGAAAAGTTAAGAGACATTTCAAAGAGGCAGAGATCAAAGTGGCTTTCGGAATAAGCTATAATAATAATCAAGGGAAAATGGAAGCCTTGGACAGCAAGAAGGACATGAAATGATTTCCAACTTCAAGCAAGAAACAACACGGAAAGAAATCTCAACCAATTATGTTATCAAATAAAATAATAAGGAATATGATATGATCAACAACAGCAACAAAAAAAACCACAAGGAATTTTATAAATAGAAAGCAATGAGATTAAATGAAAATGGGATTGTAGAACGACAGAAGCATTCTCACCAAGAAAATATATTTAGAAACTGGTTCCAACAGAGTGAATTATGAAAGGCAGTGGAGTATGGGTTTCATAGACAATCACGAGACACTGACAACATACTCACTAAACTGTTTAAATCTATAGGTGAACAGGCAATTAAAGCGGTAACAGCTCCTGCCTTTGTTTGCTACCCAAGGTTCACTCGCCATAGTTTAATAAACGTTAATATGTTTATTTAATAAGTTGAATAAACAAATACCGGTATGTTAACAAATGTCAGAGAAGATGACATGGCCCAAAAATTGGAGAATATGTCTCTACTGAAGAAAGGGGAAGAAAGATGAAGAGGTGTGTGAATTGTTACATCATGCTTCACTTAAATAAACTTTTGTTTCTCATCTTACAAAGAAAAAAATGGATTTAAAAAAAATATCCAACTTATGTGTCTGCCCATATATATAAATGACTCTGGGTAGCAGACAGAGTTAAAATAAAAAAGTTATACACATTACAGAAGTTAAAATACACAGCAGCTGAGCAACATCAACCCAGATGAGGGGGTGGGTTCTAGCTTACCTCGCCGTCGGTTTTCTGCTTCCCATGCCGCATGGGCGTGTCTCATGCTCACGTGCATGTGCAGTAGAAAAAATCCCCCAAAAATCCCCCCCAAAAAAGGCAGAAAACAAGATGTCGCATGTGCAGAAGAAAAAAAATCCAAAAAAATTCAAAAAAAAGATGGCGGCGCCCACGGAGCAGAACCAGCTCTGTGACATCACCAGCGACCTACTATCTACTCGGTAGAACCGGTCTGAACCGGTAGGAACCCACCTGTTTTGTCTGTTGAAGTCTTGTCAGCTAGTCTCATAACGGTAACATATAGTCAAGCACATTACATAAAAGTTCAGATTGTGTAGGAAAACCTTAAATATTTTTAATATACTTTTACTGACCAACTTGCCAATCAATTTATCAGAAAATATTGCCAATCGCATATATATGTACACACACTTTAAAGTTTAAACATCTTAAAATAGTTTATCTTAAAAACTTTATAAACATCACACATAGTTTATATGCCAAAATGTTGGTTTTATTAATTTTATTCATGTAAATAGATCTAATGAAAAGAATTACAAATTTCATATATACAAATATTTATAATGTAGTGAAGTGTACGTTTCAGGGAAATATTATTTAAATGGTGAAAACTGACCTAAATCAACTCACTCCATTTTTATTTCATTTGTGTGTTTTTTTTTGTAATTAAAAAAAAAGTATAGCAATAGTTGACTTTCTATAACTCCTTTGCTTTTATAAATATTCATTTTAATTTCTGGTTGACCATAAAATAGGCTACTCCAACTGTGGTAAGTTTAGAAAGAAATGATTTATTCCAACTCCACAAGTTCGTCTCCTTCCCCAACAGTATCTCCAATTTTGCAGTATACCGCTTTCACCTGCAGCACAAATAAAAATACATGGGTTTGAAACACATTTTTATTTCTAAATTGTAGTTAGTTATACCTAGAGAACAGACTCTGCCAATGATTGCCTAATTACCTTGACTAGCCAAAGTGTATTTTGTATATGTGGGGGGGACGGGGATGACAAGTATGTATTTATGTGTGTATGAAGGCCCTTGAAGAGGTTGAAGTGTGCATTTTTGAAGAAGTGACAGCCTCAGTTCCTCAAGGAACAGATTTGGAGGTTGCATCGCACATGGCATTGCCCTGCACAAAGTCCTTTGCAAATGGGTTACACGCTCCTAAGCTCATACATAGTCAATTCCATATCAAGTATGCAAGCAAACATGAAATTATGATATCTTTAAAAAAAAAGGTGTCGTTTGGAAGATCTTTAGACAAGTCGTGTACATTTTGCATGTTTCCATTTCTACTCAAACACTGCATCAATAAATGAATCTTTGTTCTTTAACACTATATATTTTTCTGATCAGTTCAACCATTTTGAAGAAAGTGGGATGCAAGAAGCTATATGGGGTAGTCCATATGGACTTTTCCATCTTTTCTTGGCTTCGTTTGTGGTTTTTCTAAACTCACAGCAGTACCTGCAATTACATAATTCTGCTATCTTTATTATTTATTCATTAGATCAATTTACACCACTGCCCCTCTTACCATCTTAAACATTCATTTTAATGTTCTGAATGAACAGGCAAATGTTTTGAGGTTATGAAGAAAAGTCAGGACATAAATCTAGCACAAACAAAATATGCTAGTCCAGTTGTAGCAAGGAAAGAAGGGCCTTATTCCAGTTCTATAAATGCAGATATTTGCACATAAAAGGTGGCTGTGCAAAAGTTAGACCAAGGGACACTTCGTGAGACATAATGGGACACGTCTAAAATGAAGGTTGGGAAAAGCTCATCTGGAATCTCGCATGTAATACAGGTAGTTCTTGGCTTCCAACCATTTGTTTACCCACAGTTCAAAGTTGCAATGGCACTGAAAAAAAGGGACCTATGACCATTTTGCTCGCTAACAGTTGTAGCATCTCCATTGGTCACTTGATCAAAGTTGGGCATTTGGGATGTATTTATGAAAGTTGCACTGTCCCGGGATCATGTGATCACCATTTGTAACCTTCCCAACTGTCTTTCCATAAGCAAAGTCAAGGGAGGAAGCCAGATTTGCTTAATGACCGCATGGTTCACTTAACAACTCTGGCAATAAGGTCATAACATGGGACAAAACTCACTTAACAATTGCTTTGTTTGGCAACAGAAATTTTGGCCTCGGTTATGGTAATAAGGTTTAACTGTAGTGGTTTTTATTTTATTTTTATTGTTTTATTTGTTTATTTATATCCCACCTTTATTATTTGTACAAATAACTCAAGGCAGTGAACATATCCAACCCAGTTTCCTACTCCTGTTTTCCTCACAATAGCAGCTCCGTGCAGTGGAATGGGCCAAGAGTAAGTGACTGGCCCAAGGTCACCCAGCTGGAACATTCCAGGAATGATGCTTTTGCTATTAAATTGTGACATTAAACATTTTGGTAGTCCAAGTCCTGGTATACCACCACAGTCTCAGTATAATACTCTATAATGCCAGATTTTCTGAGTAATACTTTGCTTTCTTTAAATAGTGTTATGTTCAACCTGTCGAGTATTATAAGACACTGGAGTGTAAGTAAGACATACCTTGCCAGTTTTAGAAGCAACCAAACTGTTCTGCATTTTCATAGCTTCAATCACGCAAATTTCTTGACCTTCTGCAACCTGGTAAAAGCAATAGATAGCACTGATGTTAAAAAAATAAAAATAAAAATATGCCATCAAGCTGTTTCATTCTTTCAGAAAATTAATAAAGTGATTCTGTTTGGGCCTTGCTAGTGGAGGAAAGCAGGCAGTTAGTGACCCATAAAGCAGTTCCATCTACCTGTTAAACCTGCAGCTATGAATGAGATTGAACACATTGTTTCTTTAGAACGGGGATCTCCTACCTTGGCAACTTGAAGACTTGTGGACTTTAACTCCTAGAATTCCTAAGCCAGCAAAGCTGGCTGGGAGTTGAAGTCCAAAAGTCTTCCACGTTGCCAAGGTCAGAGACCCCCTGCCTTAGCACAATTAAATATCATGACTGAAATACGAGAATATTTTTCTCTAATATTCTCTTCGAAAGCGACTGCTTCTGAAGAACACATTATGGACCACGCCATCTACTCTGGACCAACAAGATTCTGAAGGGGATTGAGGACGTGGAACAGAAAGAGAACGTATAAAGCAAAAGAGCATTCCCGTTTGCATTGGAGATTTTGTAACACTGCTTCCAAAATGCTGTTGGCAATGGTTTAAGGTTCTTCCATAAAAAGATCTCAAACTCCAGGTGAATTAATAGGGTTAGGGCAATTTTCAAAAAAATCAGCCTCCCTTCCAATCTTTAACGCTTATTTTTTTTAATAATGTTTCAGGAAAATTCACTGAAATTAATTAATAAATTGAGACTAAATTCTTATTTAAATAAGTAGAAACTGAAATATAATCAGTTTCGCCCAATGCATATATACAGTAAACAAATGGTACAGAAGAACTACTACCTATAGCCTTAGATAAAATTCCTATTACAAAATTGTACATTATAAAGAAAAGTAACTTTAATATAAGATCTAAATATAAGGCATTCAATACTGAAATTATTCTAGATATTATGCAAAGTCAGAAAATCAAATTCAGAGCTGCACTATATCAAATTATATACTTATAATTTGCATGTGTGCTTAATGTTTCTCCTGCATGTAGCAGTCTAAAACATCAGGGAAAATTTGGTGAAACTTCTCAAAATTCTTTATATTTTTCAAGGTTTCTTAATATTGTTGTACCTTCTTTCTATTTACACACTTTATATTTATAATCTGCAGTTGTCCTACTATGATACTATATTTTTCAATTGTGTTTAAAATTTATAGTTCTGATTCTTTTAGATTCTGATCCTAAAGGGGGGGGAAATGAAATATATTAACAAATAATATTCCTGTCATTCTTAAAATCAACTTGCGGAACACACCAGAGGTGGGTTCCTACCGGTTCTATAGAACCATTAGTAACTCCACGATGATGTCACGGGGCCAGTTCCGTCGGTGTCTCTCTGGGCAGCGCCATCTTGGATTTTGCCTCTGCGGCTGCGCAGAAACTAGTTTTGATTGCTGTGCGCATGCACTTCACGCATGCACACGCAGCACGGCCCTGAGCAAACCGGCAGCAAAAATATCCACAACCCACCCCTGGTACACACATTGAATAGTCCTCTCTTTGTACAGGATTAAAAACAAAAAAAACCTCTGTCATTTGCTAATCTAAAATTTGCTTTGTTTACACAATGGCATGGGTATTCAGTCATTTTCCTTCTGTGACATCCCAACAAGTTTGCAAGCAAAATCATGTGGCCTAAAAGGCTTCAGCTATTATCTACCAGTTGAGAAGATGCTGTATTAAAATAGTTCAACATGGGCACAGGTTGACATTTAGGATTTCCCATTGTTCGTTTTACTTACAAAAAAAAACACCCTATAAATTCCATCTGGAAGTTTGCTGAGTCTTTGGAGAGTGATACATTTACTACAAGGCTTTATACACAACAGGTCATGGTCCTCCCCCATCTATTTCCTTGCTGTCCATCTTTTCATCTACACTATCATACATGACGTGTATGATCACACACAGATTTCACTATATACATGACTAGAAAAACATAGAACCTCTTATCAAATGCTTATAAACTATAAACTGCTTATTTACTATGAGGTAAATATTCACCTCATATTGGTGGTACATGAGCATGATATCCCAATAGAAAATTGGTTATATGTGAAACTGATCTCTGAATAGGACCAATCAATGTGTTTTCCAAGTCAGAATATTACACTATAAGCCATCTGCCCTGGAAATATAGGCATGTTTTTCTTCTGTAAGGTTGAAAGGTCTGTGTGAATTACATAAATATATGGGCAGGACAATACAGACCTTCCTATTGAATTTAACACCCTCTATTCCATGAGAGAATTATGTTGTGGGTAAAAATAAGAACAAATCTGTTCCTTTTATATTTGAAGGCAGTCCTATTTTTGTGTTATCAAATCATGGTCGTCCTTTAAAACTGAGCTCTTCTGAATTTTGTGATGGAGATCTCAAATAAAGAATAATTTTAAAAGAAATCTGTAATTGGAAAAAGAGCAAATAATTGTTGGAAGCCTTTGGAGATAAACTCACCTATTTAACTTTTTACCTTAAGGGAGGAAAAAACTGTATTTCCATAGATACCCAATATTTAAACACTGTGGCTTTACTTCTAATAATAGTTAATTTGTCTAAAATGGCTTTCGTGGAAAGTGTCACTTAAAGCGACCACATTTAATAATTATTCTTTATGTCAATCCTTTATAGTCTTTTCTTCCTACTGTGTTGCAAAACAGCAAATCCTAAAATTAGTCCCCAATATCTCACAATTTCCTACTTCATTCATTCTCTAGGGCTTTGTTCAGTTTCTTTCACTGCATAATTGTGTGTATCTTTTTGCCTGCCTGTATTATTTAAGCCGGAAAATGAATATCTTAAGAGATCTCTAAAATATCCTCTTTCATCATTTAAGGATTAAGTTCAGCTTTTAAAAACCCAGTAACTTTTCCAAAGAGATTGAGCTGGCATAAAAGTACATATTGTATATATACAAATCATATCCATTGGTATAATTTGTATTAATTAAATCCACTGGTGATTAAAATGTGCCTTTATACAGCAGTGGTTTTAATGAAGGATTGAAATGGGGAAAGGGATTTATCAAGTACAACCCAAAAAATGTATTCACCAATACCAATTTCCATCTTAAACTCTCTGATTTCTAAAAAGGCAAATAAAAGAAAAAAGAAAATGCAAATTATGTTTCAAATATATTTTTTCATTCGGAAGAAACAATCGAAAGTGCTGGGATTAAAGATCAATGTGAAAAATATTTAATATTTCATTCTAAAACGAAATATAACATCAGATTCAATGGTGTCCTGAATCAATTCTTCAAATTCCATTTTTAAGTTATAGCTGTTCATTACACCAACTGAAAACAAAATGTGGGCTTAAACTGAGGATTTGTAGAGCCTTGAGGCTTATGCAAAGAAAATTAAAATATGGCAGGGCTTCTTGAATAAAATAGTTTTTCGAAACTGGCGCACACAAAAATAACCACAAAAGATTGCTAATGGTTTTTCTATGGACATTTAGCGGTACAATGAGGTCTCAGACCGAATTTTGTGAACCTAGCCCACTTCCCTAATACTTCTGTGAGTCATCAAGACTTAATTATTGTGACAGGGTATCTTCAATGTTAGACTTACAAAACAGTCACAAGCCTTGCAAGTCTTTTTGATAAAACCAATCGGCCCTGATGTATTTCTCCACTCTGTCTAATTGGTGTAAAGTTTGGAGATCTGACTCTCGTATCTTTCGCCCAGCTTGCTGCATCCTCTCCTCTGACACCAGGTCAAGGTTCACATTCGCCTCTGATTATCAAAGTGGCATTCATTAGGCAGCGGTCTGCCTCGCACCAAAAGGAGCTCGCTTGAAGGAAAGAAACCTCGGCCCATTTACTCAGCAGATTTTAGCATTTTAAGGAGCCCCAAATGTCACACAGTATTGCTATGTTTTGAAGAGTTTCAGCTGATGATTAATTGTGAGTGATGGGAAATAAAATCCAGTAAAGCCAGCTGCTTGCCATGGTTGGCAAAATTGCTATAATGGATATAGGCTGCCAATTTTCCAGTTTTACTGGCAAGTCTTCCAAGTGTAATTAAGGGAAGTTATAAATGATATGGAAATCTATCAAGTCCTATTTATTTTCAGAGAACTCTTTCCCCAGAGACTTTTATCTTCAAGCTTATCATTTGCTTTGTTGTGCTAATGATTTCATCCATTTATTTCTATTAAAGCCCCCATATTCCATCTTAACGAGATAGATCCACTTCTTCCACAAAGGTTTAAAGAAATGGAAACCTCTCAAGTCAGACTGCAAGCTCTCTATTTTTCCTTTTGTAACATTTAAGCGGTAGCTTTGTTTGCTTTGGGGAAATTCCATTTTAAAATACTTCATCTTTTCTCTCTCTCTCTTTTGAATCTGCTACGAAACCTTGAAGGAGCAGCCCAGATTTGTGAGACGACGAAAGTCACCCGCCCTTTAGGAAAGAAATAAAATAAAATGTCAGCAATGTAAAAAAAAAGGGGGCCTTTGATGCTACCCATTGAGCCGAGAGTGGTGTTGCTCACTAATGTAGTTTGATTTGGAATAAAAGCATGAAAATGATGTGCACGGGTCTAAAATTGGAGAGGTAAAGGATGAGTGCACCGTATTCCATTTCTCAATTTCATCCTTCAGAACCACAAAATGGGGGGTTATACAGTTACTGGATGAGATTTACGGTAACAGCTGTGGTCCTCCCACACAAGGGAGGACCTTCTAATGGGGTGAGGTCTGCTTAGAACAGACGGGGAGTTACAAAACAAGATTTCCTATTAAGGACAAGCCCTAATATCCTGCCTAAAGAACGCAATGAGAGGGTGGGGGGGACAAGTCAAATTGCCTTTAGGTAACCTCAAATCCTACGTTTTGCAGCTTCAATGAGATGCGCACACTCGCATAATCTGGAGCTGTTTTCAAAAAATGCAAACTGCTTATAACTGACAGGATGCAAAAGCAAGAGACTCCCCCACCCCCTACCCCACCCTGTTACTCTCTAGCCACTGGAAAGCCTGCACAGGAAACCGTGCCAGTGGCATATGGCTTTCTACTGTGCTAAACATTCATACAAAAGACAGGTTCATCAGTCATTGGTATATCTGGACCGGGGGCTTAAGGGGGAGGGAAAAAGGCTTCTGATGGATGCTATTTAGAGCTGACCTGCTGCTAATACATTACCAGGGCTGGAAACTCTCCTGACATTGGAACAGCAGACCATGAAATACAGCACATGCAAGAACATACACCATGTTTGCCAGCTTCCCCAAAATAATAAATAAGCTATTTAAACTCTGTGCCTAGTATTGGGCCTGCTAGAAGGAAGCCTGGGTCAGTCCTGCACAGGCCAATTAATGCACAGCATCTGCTGCACAGAAGCAGCACACGAAGCACTTCCGAATCATTTCGGCAATTAAAAGAAAATTGTTTCCTGCCCTGTTACGACAGCAACTGTTTCAATGCAAGAGTGAGCATCAAATCATTGTCTGGAGCTAGGAAAAAAAAAACGAAGCCTCCTTTTTTTGGGGGTGGGGTAAGGAGGAGGAGGGCGGGATGGAGATTTCTTATCGTTTAAAGGATCATTCTTTTGTTGCCCCTACATTGGTTTTTTTTTCCCCTGCCAAATTAGACAGAAGGCTGGGAAGACTTGCAAGGACTTTCTACTGTATCACCTTCTGGCGTTCTGGGGTTCCAGAAAAAGATGGATCAATGTCTACCTCTCTAGTCTGAAACTGCAAGGGCCGCCATTTCGTTTTTCAGAAGGCCTCTGCATTTTTAGAAAGAGGCTTAAAGTTGGGAATAATCATATGTAACAAAACAACAAAATAGAACAATTGGGCGTAAGGAAAAGCCAGACTTTGGATCTGAGCTAGTCAAAGCCCTCGTTGGAATTTCATTTTAGTATCATCTTCAGTCTCAACACAGAAGAAATATATTGACGTTCATATTGCCTTACTTTTAACCATGGTGGGGGAAATGGCAGCTGAAAAAACTAAATCACAGACTTGCAAGCTGTAGTTATTTGAAAAGAGGGACAAATTCTGATTGCAAAGTAATTTATTTGCGGCACTCAACATATTTACATTCTCAAACAAAAAGCATTCTCAGACAAAAAGGTGAGACAAAGGAGTGTGTGTGTTTGGGCTTAATAAAAAAATATAAAACTTTTTTTTTAATCCCTCCTTGTTTAAGCATGTTTATTTTATTAATATCCTGTCCCTTTTTGCAACCACCCAATTGTTTTGGCTACTCTTCATCCTTGAATTTTTCTCTTACTCGGTGATTTCTTGGTATTTTGTGTCTAATTATAGTCCCTGATATTGTTCAAAATCCATGTTAAAAAAAAAAAGTACTGTTGTTTCTCCAATACATGCTGAAATTCTGAAACAGGAGAGCTACGGAGATGAAAATATAATTAGCAGTAATTAACAGTGCTTGACAGATGATTATTAAACTTTTTACGCCATACTCCTTTAAGGAATGAATTTCAGTAGAGCGCATCCCAGATTTTCTGACCCTTGATTAACCAAAGGTCAGAGATGTTCCCCTGACAGCAATAAGTACCAATCATTGTACCCCCACTTACCCAAAACACAACTGTTCCCAGAGGTTCTAGAAATGTCCAGGGTTCCCTTTGGGAGGCTGGGTTAGTTTAACAGCCAGAGGGAATAAATAAGTGGGGATACAATTTTAGAAATATTTTGAGCATGCTCTGATTGCTATAAGGCCATGTTTGCTAAAGATGTGTTCTTCTGTCTACATAAATCAGAATATTTGCTTTTATTTTCTAACCAAATGTATTGGCTCTTCATCTGAAAACAAGGAAAACCACCCTGGTACATTTACAGGGAAAATTATATTGCATTATAGCACCTACACTGAAATGTGTATGATTGTATGCATGCAAAGCACACACATATACACAAACTTTCCATATATTTACAAGCTGCTGTATGTTTTTATTTTGGGCATTAGAGTGACTCAAAATGCTCTGGTACCCTATATTGTTTTCAATGTGAAAGGAATTTAGCACACCAGTATTGAAGCAGAGCACAATCTTGCTTAAACAAAGGGCTACAATCAAGTAAAAGAAAAAAAATGATCGGTCACTAACATAGGTAAATTAAATACAGCAGACAATATTTGGAATCCATTAAAGTTTAAACAAAGCTTCATAAAGGGTACTTTAATAAACATGGCCTTAATGATAACCATGGTTTTGCCCGCTTCAAACCTCTGCTAATGTTAAAGCACTGAGTATTTAATAGCTGAAGAACATGGAAGACATTAAAGGAGAAGGTTACAAGCAACAGGTAGGATATTTGAAGTCCAACCTCATGTTTTACAAGAAATCACCAACTCCTATAGTGCGCTTAGTGAAGGGAAGATGGGAAGGTATGTTTGGATTGCTGCATTTCAACGTTTTGAAAAATGGAACAATGGCAGGACATTATCTGTAATCTCAGCAAGATCATCTCTGTTTTCTTAGGCTTTTTAAATGGAGTGGTAGAGAGTTAAATTGTGTGAGTCTAAAATTGAAATACTGTAATTCTGAAATCAGACACTTTCCATTTGACTAGTGAACACTTTCACTTCTCCCGTGAGGTATCTAAAGGGACATTCATGTTTCATTTTGGATCTGAAATTATTGCTGCCTGCATTTCTAATAGGCCCAACCGTTCTAGGTTCAAGCCATTTCTAAAAAATAAAATAAAAAGACACTATTTCTGTACTTCTGTAGTTTTCCCCTCAAGATGTTCTGGTCTAGATATTGATTATTATGGCATATATTCATATAATTTGTTGAATAAAACAAAAAAACGGGGAGAAAGTAGGTCTGAAGCATTAAAGTTTGTAAAAATTCAAAGATTCTTTTAAATTCTCATTATATAATGTGTATATTGATGTTCAATGTCTAAAATTTGTTTTAGGCTGATATGGTTGTGTCTTCAAAAAGTATTACTTATATTTAAACATAAGTAAAGAAAAGATTAAGAGTTAAAGAGTTTTCATTTAAAGAGTTAAGATTAAAAGTTAAGAGATCCCACTCAAGATCTTGAACTCCACAGAATAACATCTGGCTACCAGTATCTATCTGATGATTCCCAACAAGGATTAAACCAGTAATTCAGTGCCTTCTGGTGGATACTATAATTCAACATTTTTGGAATTTCGCTTATTTACATGTAACGTAGATTAATGCGCTTAGCATATGATCATAATTATTTACCCCAATTCAAACTTGGAAGTGCCTCACTGTTAATGCAATAAATGTATATTACATTAAAAGAGAACATACGTGATATAAAAGAAATCTACTAATGCTGTCAAACAAGGAGTATTTTTAATTAGAGATCTCCTTATCAAACTCCTTTAACTTCACATCTCTTGTCCAATTCAATCTTACAATTTAAAGAGTACCATTGTGTTTGCATATATGCAAAACGATTTTGCACTTACTTTTCTGACCTTCAACTTTCTTCCTATCTGTTAATGTGACTTTTCAAACACAACAAAACAATTTTACACTCACTGCTGAGGATTGGCAATGCCCTTCCTTCCTTCCTTCTTTCCTTCCTTCCTTCACTCCCTCCCTTCTTCCTGCCCTCCTGAATATAGCCCCAAATCTGTACTCTTTCAAGAGCAGAGATAATCTTCAACAGCTCTGAGCAAAATAAATAAATGTTTTGATTCTAAAATTCCCAAATATCAAACATTAATATAAAATTATTTGTATTTAAAAAGTTAAAAGTTTAACTATGTTAATTTAAAGAAAAAATGGCCAGAGAACTACATAAAGAAGGCTTAGTTGTGTGTGAATAAGGACATTTTGAGCTACTTTTTCTAAAACAGTCCTTCCCCATAAAGCAAACTGAAATGTTCCAATGATATACCCAAGGCATACCTATTTTCACTTACAGGAAAAAACAAAGAAATCTCATGAAAGGGGCTTCACATGCCTAAGGAGATGGTATCCCCTGACAATTTATACACATTGGAATGGATTGTCTACATTGGAATGGACTGACTCCAATGGGGACATTTAAGTGAGATGTACGCTGCCATTAAGGTAGAGTAACACCTCCTTTAATATGTTGATGGACCAAGAAGCCTAAAATCATATGTTCTTTTGAATGTAGACAAACCATTATATAGAAATAATTTCTACTTGTGTGGTACCTGGCACACTCATGATGTTACCTAGCTTAGTAATGAAACACCTGCAAGAAAGCCACCAAGCTCAGAAAGCTTATAGTTCAACCCTGAACTATAAATACTCCCTTTTATCATCAATTTCTACTTGTTTCAATATAATGTGCTGGCTGCATTCTCTGTTAATAAAGGATAGATCGCTAAGATCTATTGATCTCAGTAATAGTTAGTCCTTTACCAGGTAGTACAGTACTGTGTATACCTTCTGGTTGGTTTGTAGGAGAAAATAAACAACACCTCAATTGTGTTCATCACAATACAACATTTCTATATATTTACCTCATTGTTGATAAGCAGCCAGTATTTTCACAGAATCCAAAATACACAAAAAAGTGAGTGAAATAAATACCATCAGTTTACAACTTCAGTCTACGCCTAGGCAAACCTTTTCAGCACCGGGTGCCCAAACTGGAATGTGAGCATGAGTGTGCACGCATCGAAGTACCAGAAACCCGAGGACCAGGTAGCTGGCACGCGCATGCGCACCAGCCAGCTGATCTTTGGGTTTCCGGCGCCATAATGGCCCTAGACTGAAAGAAAGTTATAGCCATCCTAATATTTTCTTCCAATGATGCTGCACTCTGCAAAACAGACCCCTCCTTGTGAGATACCTCAAAATAAAATGTTTTTGACATTTCTCGCACTTCATTATATTATTAACCAGTAAAATACACTAGAAAGTAAAAAAAGAGTACTTAAGTACTCCTTAAGCTGCCTGAACAGTGCAGAGGAAAAATACAAATCAAGACATATTCAAACAGGGGAACAAAAAACCCCTGGTGTATAAGAATCCCAAGGCCTTTGAATAGCTGCAATAATGATCTTTGTCCTGATGGACAGCCAAAACATATAAGCTGAATCGCACCACCTCGCCACTTACTCAGTCTGGAGACCTGATACAAACTCATCTCCCTTCAAAAAAAAAAAAACTTTTTGACATCAGCCTTGGAAAAGGAAGGATTTACGCTAAACCCCCTTTCAACGCCACAAATGTGTTTTTGCAATTAAAGCTGCCCAATTATCATTGACAAGTCCAAACCACCCTGAGCTTTTCGGAAGCCCTGCTTCTCGGTGCCTCCAGCAAAACCCTGCAGGCATTGGTGTTGGGGTGGGGGGGGAGGGGAAGAAATAAGGGGGAAAGAAACCTCTCTCATTATTTAACAACTTCTTTGGATTCCACTGTATGGCTTTTAGAATACGTGATTGTATGAGAAGAATACTTTCTCCGTTTTAATTTCCTGGCTCACTGCCCATCTTCTTAGAGTTCTGTTTCTTCATGCAGACAAAATATTCAACAAAAGCAGTTTGACAAAAAGATGCACTTTTTAGCATCTTATTATTTGAATCTCACTCTAATTCTACTACAATAAAGTAGGCTTAATAGAAAATACCCACTGTGTCTTTAAACCTCTTCCTCTCTCTCTCTTCCTCTCTCTCTCTCTCTCTCTCTCTCTCTCTCTCTCTCTCTCTCTCTCGTGTTAAAACAAAACAAAATCCTGTGTGTGTGTGAAAGAGGATGTCTTTGCCTAGTAAGCAGGTTCACTGTTGTAGAGGTGAAACAGTAATAAATTAATCTTCAGGGGATAAGGACGTCAGTTGGCAGGAAGCAGGAGAGGCTGGAGAAGTAAATTGTGGACAGCACATGAAGATGTTGGGGGGTCACCAAAATAGGGGTGAAAGAATTTTCAGACATCTAGCAAGTAACTTCAGATAGTTTTCACTCTGAGCATTGTTTTTTTTCAAGAGGCAACTGGACTTTCTGGGTTTTTTCTTTGAAGACATTTTGCCATTCACATTTCATTCGGTCCCTCTTTTTGCATCTTTTCTGTCATGCTTCTGTTCGACCACTTCTTGGATATCAGTGTAACTCTTGTCCCACAACCAGTTGTCCTGCAGTAAGTTGGCCATGGTGAGTTGTCCCACCATCCGTTGGCGAGTTGGCTGCAGCGAATTGTCATAGACCCCAGCCAAAGGCCCGGATGTGGGCCCTAAAACATCCAAAGTCTTAACTCTAACCATTAGTCTTCGACCACGAACTTGGTTGGAGGCATCTTCCTACCAAGGATTCAGCTTCAGTTGACATCTCAGGGTTCCCTGCCTAGAAAAAGGCTCGTGAGTTCCCCCTGCATACTTCCATTTCAAAGTCCTTTGTTCTGGGTACATATTTACTTAAAGCAATGCATATATTTATTTTTCATTAAGCCCCAGAGTGTAGCAGAGATATATTTAGGCCACTAGCTTTTGCAGCTGAAGCGCCCCATCACACACACACACACACACACACACACACACACACACCTTCCACCCTACCAAATCTTTCAGCTTTGAAGAAAGTAACTTGATTTTTCACCAGCTGTCGTGGTGCTGTTGAAATAATTGTAAATACACTTCCCAAATGTATGAAAACTGAGAATTTCTCGGAAAGGGCTCTGACATTCCCTGAAAAGATAATAATGGTGTATGCTAACAAGAACTTGAGCTGGTGGGTGGGGGGAGGGAATGTACATTTCTCCTTCAAACTGATCGTTCCCTTTATACCTGCGCATTACGGTTTCTTTTAAGTCTGCTATAAAAAGCTCTGTTTAGTATTTCCTTGGGTTTTTTTTTTTTTCCTTGAAAGGGCTCCAGGCAAATTTCCATTGAAAAATGCCACGGTAATGAACTTGAAGTGTAGCTTCCTCCATAAAAGAATTCATTACACGCACAAGCATGTTTTCTTTTAGCTTTTGTTAGTTTTGCATTCTCTCCCTTGAAGAAAAAAAAACAAAAAACAAACAAAACAAAAGTGTCTCCTTTTAGAGATAACATGTTTTTCCAATCAATAGACTGGGATTTTCTGTTTTCACATTGTGGAACAAGAGAGTCCCATAACAAAGGGGCGTGAGGGGGAAATAGTAACCATGAAAGAACATCCACTTTATTTTGAAGATATGTGTCTCTTCAATCCTTTTTAATAACTCTAACTCAAAGAAAAAGTATTTGTATCATCTGAAAGGATTCAAAACTCAGCACGCTTAGGCCGTGATGGCGAATCTGTGGCACACGGACCCATATCTGAGGGAGGACGAGGTGTTGCCCTATGTCAGCTCCAGCGCGCATGTGCGCCCTGGCTAGTTTATTTTCACCCTTCCAGAGGGCAGGGGGAGGCCGTTTTCGCTCTCCCCAGGCTTCAGGAAAGCCTCCAGAGCCTGTGAATGGCAAAAAACAGACCCAATAGGCCTACCAAAAGTTCGGAAAATGAACTTCCGGTAGGCCCGTTGGGCCGTTTTTAGCCCTCCCCAGGCTTCAGGAAAGCCTCCTGAAGCCTTGGGAGAGCGAAAAACAGCCCAATGGGCCAACCGGAGTGAGGCCTGCGCGCAGGTGCGGTGGTGGTGGTTGTGTCTGCATGTGGGGAGGGCATTGCATTATGGGTGTGGGCATGCATGCATGCGACCCCTTCCGCACTCCCCCTGCTTTTGGCACAAAGGTTAGCCATCACTACCCGAAGGCGTTCTTCAGCCCACCTAATATTCCCAGTTTATACTGCACATCTTTCAGTTTTTAATGTACTGGTTCTCTCTAGCCATTGGCTTTCCTTTTACCCCAGCAGCTTATAAAATGGAAATTCAGGAAAGGAATCATTTGTGGTGGGAGGGAGAGGAGGAGGAGAGTGTTAATTAAACATCCTTTAAAAAAAATCAAATTTGGCACAACCAATATGCTTTAAAACAGAGTCCCTCCTATAAAATGAGAGTGGATGGTGACAGGGCCTAGTCCAAACAAAATGGCCGACCTCTGAACCTGACGTTCACTTTTGCTAATTTAAAGCATTCAGCTGTACCACCGTTAATCTTATTTCATTACCAATAGTGCTCAGAAGATAAATGTCCGCAGTTAGACTAAAGCAAGGAGAATTGATGCTTTTTCCCTCCCCTCTCTCTCTCTCTTTCAATCCAACCCAACCCAACCAGCAACTGTAGGAGGGACTCAGATGCCAGTATTTGCTTCTCTGGTGGCAGCAAAATCCCATCCAGAACATCACAGAAGAGCGAGAGAAAGAGAAAAAATGAACACACCAGAAAAGAACACAAGAGCTGGCTCTATATTTTGAAGAATCTTGGCTCTTTACCCACTATAGCTGTAATGGTGAACCTATGGCACGCGTGCCGGATGTGGCATGTAGAGCCATCTCTCTGGGCACATGAGTCATTGCCTGTTGCTCTTCCGGGTTCTGGTGTGCCAGCCAGCTGGTCGTCACGTGTGCGGGAAGACAAGGTGGCCGGTACGCATGCATGCGTGCACCGGGCAGCTGTTCTTCTGGTTTCCGGTGCACGCATGCGCACCGACCAGCTGGTCTTTCCACATGCATGCTTTCCAGAAACTGGAAGACCAGGTGGCCGGTGCACATGCGCATGCCGGAAACTAGAATAACATCTTCCCGGCACGCACATGCGCACCAGGCGGCTGCTCTTCCAGTTTACGGCATGCATAAACGCTCTCCTTTTGGCACTCAGTACCGAAAAGGTTCGCCAACACTGCCCTATAGTATAGTAATGATATTTGACTAGCAGTGATAACTGCTGCAGATGTCTAATTGACTGTATTTGATTCCCCCCAAAAAATCCCTTACATTACTTCAGAACTCATGGGGTTCAAATGCAATTCTTTAAAACAGTTGCGTCTTTTCCTGAAATAAGAAAAAATACAATTCCCTCTGTATGCATTCTAATACTTGATTTGGTTCTCAGCATCCCTCCCCATTCCATACTCACAAATTCCTCTGTTTTAGAAAACTTTCAGTTCCTTATTAGCTTTTCTCCAGAACCAGCATTGGTCTTATAAATGTCCCTTATCCCCAAACCCTTATCCACAGCATAGTATGTCTGGCAACACCTTTGTTTCCTGCTCTCTGTCCATGATTTCAACTTCATCTGATCCTCATCGTTTGAATGAGGCACGATTAAGTTCTTGTTAGGGTCGATGTTTTCTCCTTATCCCAGCCCTGTCTAAGGTGTCCAAAACCTCTGAGCTTTGACCACTGATCACCTTGGAAGGAAATCAGATGGTTGCGGTACCCAAAAAAGGAGACGGTGATAGAATAGGGATCAGCAATAGCTAATTTTAAGGCGGTGTCGTTTTTCTGCTGACACAAGGAAGGGTGGGAAAGTCTTCAGCTCAGGAGTAGGGACAGACCAAAAGAATTGGAGCTACTCCTTCTGAGCAGCCTTTTTCTATGGATCTTATGAGTAAGAGTCGCTGGTCCTTGAGCTGTTGATTGGTTATGTCCTTGAGAGCATCTGGGTTGTGCGTATGAAGTAAGCATTCACTGTTTCAAATGAATTCTGAGCTTCAAAGTGGAAACACGTAGGAAATACAGCATTATACAGTTAGTCCTCAGCTTAGAACCACAAGTGACCCCAACATTTGTGCTGCTAGGTGAGAAATTGGTTTAAGTGAGCTTTTCCCTATTTTGCAACTTTTCTTGCCGCCTTTGTTAAGCGAATCCCTGCAATGGTTCAATTAAATAAGATGGCTGTTAAGTGAATCTGGCTTCCCCGTTGACTTTGATTGTCCGAAGGTTGCAAAACGGACGCTGCAGCCGTCATAAAGGTGAGACAGTTGTCAAGCATCCGAGTTTGGATCAGGTGACCGTGGGGATTCTGCAAAAGTCATAAGTGTCAAAAATAGAATACAATAGAATATAGAGAGGAGAGGAGAGTAGAATAAGGAATAGAATAGAATAGAATAGAATAGGAATATTAGAATGGAATGGAATGGAATGGATTGGATTGGAATAGAATAGAATAGAATAGAAAAAGAATAGAATAAGAATAGAATAGAATAGAAAAAGAATAGAATAGAATAGAATAGAACAGAATAGAACAGAATATTGGTATGAAGAATAGAATAGAACAGAAAAAGAATAGAAGAAGAATAGAATAGAATAGAATAGAAAAAGAATAGAATAGAATAGAATAGAATATTGGAATGAAGAATAGAATAGAATAGAAAA